>CAUYPO010052043.1:0-48478 GCA_963574435.1 Cheirogaleus major
GGCGCGGGGCTGTACCTGCTTGACGGCCAGGTCGACCAGGTCGTAGCGGTGGGAGCGGCGCAGCGGCAGGCAGAAGCTGTAGAGCGCGTGCAGGGCGGCGCAGAAGAAGCTGAGCAGCCCGATCTGCTTGCGGTGCTGCAGCCAGTGGTCCAGCCAGTCGGGGAAGCGGCGGTACTTGGTGCCCCGCCGCAGCTGCAGGGCGGCTGCCAGCACACCGGGCAGGTACACCAGCGACAGCAGCACGTAGGCCACGCACGGCAGCGTGGTGTTGACCACGGACACCGGCAGCTTGTAGAACTTGTTCTTCCTTTCCTGCACGTAGGGCTGCAGCACGTCCCGGATGAAGTTGTAGGCATAGAAGCAGACGAAGAGCCCCAGGGCCAGGAGGGTGGGCACCTTCCAGCCCGGGAGGAGGCGCAGGGGAATGGCCTCCACTTCCCGGGCCGACACCAGGGATCCCATGTCCACGGGCATGAAGCCCATGGTGTGCACCATCTCAGAGACAGCACGCTTGGCTTCGGGCTGGTCGCCACAGATGGGCACCTGTGGGCAGGAAGCGGGCAGTCAGACGGGGTCATAGGCCTCTCGAGTGGGCAGGGCCTCAGTGAGCATCTGGGCCAAACTCCTCACTGAACACCTGAGGAAACTGAGGCTCAGAGGGACAGGGACTTGTCCAAGTGAGCTGCCAGTTAATTGTGCAGCTGGGAGCAGAGGGGTTCTGCCTCCTGGGCCAGGGGTCTTTCCTCTGCCACCTGGGCTCCCAGCCTCTGGCCCGGCCAGGCTCACTACTCGTGGAGAGAAACTGCTAACAGCAAGTGTCTTGCCCGGCGCACTGACATCAGCAGCCACAGGCAAAATGCCCGTGTAGGTGGCCCCCACCAGCCCTTGGCATAGCTGCTTTTGAAACCATAGCAGAAAGGACCTGGGTTTCAGATTCAGATGAAGTGGGTTCATATCCCAGCTCACCAGCTGTGGGATTCTGAGTAAGTAAAATCATTAACATCCCTGAGCCTCAGTTTCCTGCTCTGCTAAATGAAATTTAGTGGTGATGCGACATTGGTGGCAATAATATATGAAAAAAGGCCTGGCATACTGAAAGCCCACAAGAAAAATTAGCCATTTATATATATTGTTATGATGGATGTTATTCCGCCAGAACCTACCTGCCTGTTCCCATCCCTCGGGCCAGCCTGCAGGGTCCAGGCAGAGATGACATTGAAGGCCTTAACCACTGTGCAGGTGGGGAAGAGGGAGGCCAGGTACTCGGCATTGGACTCGCGATGCCGAAGGTGCTCTTGCTCCGTGGGGTTGCTCACATCCACCAGGATCTTGCCGGCTAGCTGCTCACTGAGACCGCACAGCGAAGAGTAGTGCTCCCGGAACACGGCCACGAAGATGACCTCGGGGGAGCTCACTGCATCCACCTGGAAAGTCACCCGGGCCGCCGAGGGGAACAGCCCAGCTGTGCGTTTGGGGTTGCGGCTCCCCACCACCACGTTGAAGCCAGAGCCCACCAGGCGTGTGGCCAGGGAGCGGGCAAAGTCTCCGCTGCCCAGGATGCCCACTTTGGGGGCCTCACTGGGGGCTTCGGCAAGGCTGCCATCGCTGTCTACCAGGTGACGGCCGATCAGCGGCTTGTCCATCTCTCCTGACATTTTGGTGGCTGCAAGAAGACAGGCACCTGGTCACTGGAGGGCTCCCTTCCTGCCACGTCCCTCCTCTTGTCTATCATAACTGCACGACAGTCAGACATTCACCTAGCAGGTGTTCACTGAGTGCTACCACGGGCCAGCACCAGGGGATAAGCTGAGCAAGACCCAGCCCCTGCCCTGAGGAGGGCACAGACTCAGGAAGAGGAGAGAGGACTTCTGCCCTCCACCCTTTGTCTTTCCTGCCGAATTATTTCCTCGGGACAAACTGGCAGCGTGGGCGTGGGGAAGAAGGCTCTGGGATTTCCATGACCAAAGCTGTATACAGTGCCACATTGCTTTTCAGAAGGATTATGCGATGGACGGTGTCACTAGCCAAGAGTGATCATTTAACCTCAACATCACGGGAAGAGTGAGCGTGTTCCTGTGCTTGCCTGCATTTTGCATTTTGGAACAGTTCTGCTCACGCTCTCCCTGAAGGACGTGAGGAACAGCTGGAGGCAGGGACCTCATCTTCCCTGACTTTGGACCTCATATTTTGTCTTGGGGCCTGGCACAGAGGTGGTGCTCAGTGCCCGTTGAATGAATGTATAACAGGAATGAACCCTGAGGCCCTCTTCTCCAAGGCTAGGACTGGGAGACATGGCAGTAAATGGGCCCCTGAGGCAGGGTGGGTGCCTGGGAACTCCTTCGCTGAGCCCGAGACATGAGTGGACATGGAGGAAACCCTAGACTTGGGCCAGGAGTCTACAGTAAACTTGGGTAGGAAAAATTATATTTTGTCACCAACTTCTAAATGAAATTTACCATTTCCTTTAAATATGAAGATAAGCAACAAAGTTTTACATCAATACTGACCAATGTCATATCACAAATTTAATTGTAAACAAGTTCTCCTAACACTATTTAAACTCATCACTAATTTGAAATTATGGTAGTATTAGACCTGCCAGTAGATCTTGTTATTTAGGGTACTGATAAAGAAGCATGCGTATTGCTACTGTACATCGTTTAACAAAATTGTTAACTGTTTCATTATGATATGTTTCCTTTCTAACTCTAGGTTATTTTATTTTATGTACGCGAGAGCATTATTCTGGGCAGAAGTCCACAGACTTCACCAGCCTATGGGACCACAGGGGTTAAGAAGCCCTGCCTGGAACCGGGGGAGCAGCAGGATGGCTTGAAACGCCCCACGCGGGTGTCTGGCTCTTCCCACTTTTCCACAGCACTCCCCTGGACCCTCTTAACGGCAGGTAAGGGGGTGCGTGCAGGGTCTAATGCCAGTATGGAGCAGGGGGGCCAGGAGACTGTGGCCTGGCTCTGCCACGAACCAGCTGTGTGTCCTCAGACAAGCCCCTGTGCCTCTCTGGACCTCAGCTCCCACCTTTGTCAGTGGAGATCACATCTCTGCTCTCAGATGACACACAGTGCAATCCTAAAAGGTTTTAGAAACTGTGGCATGGGCCTTTTACAAGGCAACAGAAGCTCCTATTTATGGGATGCCTACCATGCACCGGGCACTGTTTTCCGGCCTTTTCTGGAGTGATGGTCCCCTAGTCCTCACAAGGACCCCATGCATTAGATGCTGTTATTAACCTCAATTTAAAGAGGAGGAAACTGAGGCTCCAAGGGGTTGAGGAACTTGCCCCAGGTGGCTCAGACAGGTGAGGGAAGGAAGAGCTGGCTGTCGGTCTGTCTGCCTCAGCAGTCTGACTTCACTCGGAGTCTTACTGCCCAGACAGAGGGCGGCGAGCTGTCTGGAGAGCAGCGGGACTGGCACCAGTAGGGACAGAGGTTGGCGTGGAAGGGGTGCGCTGACTGTCCGTCCCTCCTGAAAGTCAGGGGACACACCTTCCTGTCCTGCCTGTCCTTTCCTGCCACCGTGCAGGAAACTCCTTAACCTCTCGCACACCTTTAGCGTGGTCCCGACATCGCCCTGCGGCTCCCACAGCACAGTGGGGACGGGCTGAGCTGAGCCACCGAGGGTCGCTTTTGCGGGGCCATGCTTCCTGCGTCCACAGACGGAGGCCACACCTGCTCAGACATGCAAGTGCCCGCCAGGATCCCCGCCCAGCTCGCGCCAGACTCGACCTCTCTCCAGAATGCCTGGTTCCCTCACCTTCAAAATGAGGACACTGATCACACCTCTCTAAGCGTTGCTGTGAGCATGAAATGGGTTGGTGTGTTTAGAGCTCAGAGCCATCCTTCCTGAGGGGGTGTGTGTGTGTGTCCTCTAAGTTCTTCCCGGGCAGTGGCCACATCAAACTCTTCTGCCCTCCCGCTGCCTAGCGCAGGCTGCTGCTGGTCTAAAGGCCGGCGGGGGCTGGGGCAGGACAGATGGTACAAGTCCGGGAGGTCCCAGAGGTCCAGTGGAACCCCCTGTTGCCCGTCCATGTGGCCTGAAGGTGAGGGCGTAACTAACCCTGTCTGGGCCCCGGCTCCCTGCAGGACCTATTTATAGACCTGATGAGGGAGCAGGGAGGGGATCAGATTGCAGCTCGGTGGGCCGAGGCTGTCGCTGTCGTCTGCACACAGACCTGCCACCTCCCCTCCCAAGCTGTGGACAAAACACCATAGAGGCTCCCGTGTCCCTGTGGCCTCTGGGTCTCTGCCCAGGCTCGCCTGTCCCCTCCCACTTCCCGGCAGGGCCACAGTGTGGGTTCTGTTTATGGCTGGGAGCCACGCCAGGCCCGCTGGCCTGCCTGCCAGCTGCTGCCTGCTCTTGAGCAGGCCACACGTGGTAGGCAGTCATGACAGCCCCAGCCCCATGGCCTCTTCTCTGTGGGAAGCCGACCACCCTCCAGATACGAGTGGCCAGGGCAGGCCGTGGCCGCGGGGGTCTCTGTGGGGTCAGGTGTGGGGAGGGGTGCCGGGGCAACCGACAGTCAGAGGCCAGCCGTGGCACCCTGCAGCCAGCTACAATGAAAACACAGATTCTTCCACAGAACTCTGTTCTAAATGTAAAAAGTGTAGAGATGGGCCAGGCTCGTGGCTCACGCCTGTAATCCCAGCTCTTTGGGAGGCCAAAGCAGGAGGACGGCTTCAGTCCAGGAGTTTGAGACCAGCCTGAGCAACATATCAAGACCCTATCTCTACAAAAAATAGAAATTAGCTGAGTGTGGTGGTGAGTTCCTGTAGTCCCAGATTCTAGGGAGGCTGAGGCAGGAGAGTTGCTTGAGCCCAGGAGTTGGAGGCTGCAGTGAGCTATGATCCAAACACTGCACTCCAGCCTGGGTGACAGAGTGAGACCCTGCCTTTAAAAAAGAATAAATAAATAACTCTTACAACTTAATATTTAAAAAGACAAATTACCTATATAAAAATGGGCAAAAGATTCGAATAGATATTTCTTCAAAGAAGATACACAAATGGGCACTAAGCACATGAAAACCTGTTCCACATCATTAGCCCTCAGGGAAATGCAAATTGAAGCCACAAGGAGACACCACTTTACACCTACTACGATGGCTATAATAATAATTTTTTTAAAAGACAGATAATAACAAGTGTTGGTGAGGATGTGCAGAATCACTCACACTCAGAATCACTGCTGGTGGAATTGTAAAATGATGCAGCCAGTGTGGAAAAGAGTCTGGCAGTTCCTCCGAAGGCTAAACAGTTTCCTGTTTAACCCAGCAATCCCACTCCAAGGTATATAGCAAAGAAAAATGGAAACATATAGCCACACAAAAACATTTACACCAGTGTTCACAGTAGCATTATTCATAATACCCCCAAAGTAGACACAACCCAAATGTCTATCAACTGCCGAATGCTTAAACAAAACGTGGCACATCCATGCAATGGGTAAGATTTGGCCATAAAAAGAAACTATGTACTGATACACGCTCCCACATGGATGAACCTTGAAAGTCTTATGCTAAGTGAAAGAAGCCAGTTGCAAGAGGCCACATGGTATATAACCACATTTTAATGAAATAGTAGAATAAGCAAATCCAAGAGACACAAAGTAGATTAGGGGTTGCCAGGGAATGGGGGACAAAGCAGAGTGACTGCTCACTGGTACAGGGTTTCTTTTTGGGTTGACGAAAATATTGTAAAATTGATTGTGGTGATGGCTGCACAATGCTGAATATACTGAACGCCATTGAATTATATACTTGAAATGGCTGAATTGTATAGTATGTGAAGTCTAGCTCAATAAAATTGTTATAAAAAAAGAGAAGTTGCTATTAAGAGAAATTGAGACACCGCAAATTGTTACTAGCATGTGTAAACTAAGAGTAAACACATTTTGTTTGAGACCTTAAGGACACGTCATGAGCTTAAGGCATGGATTTCGTGACATCAATGTTGGTGGCTGCTGTGGTTTGGATGTTTGTCCCCTCCAAACCTCATGTTGAAATTTGGTTTGATCCCCAGTGAAGGAGGTGTTTGGGTTGTGGGGCAGGTCCCTCAGGAATAGATTAATGCCTTCTTTCAGGGGTGAGTTCTCTCACTCCACTAGTCCCCACAAGAGCTGGTTTAAAAGAGCCCAGCACCTCCCGCTCTCCCGTGCTTCCTCTCTCGCGTGCGATCTTTGCCTTCCGCCATGCATGGAAGCAGCCTGCAGATCAGATGCCCAAATCTTGAACTTTTCAGCCATCAGAATCATGAGCCAAATGAACCCTTTTCTTTACATATTACCCAGCCTTAGGTATTCCTTTATAGCAACACAAAACAAAGACAGTGGCTTCTGTAACCTTCTAAAGTTATTTCCTAGTTGTTTTCTACATCACTGAGGAGTCTAAGCCCATGACCTCAGGGGAGATGGTACCTTGGGCTAAACAGTCCTCTTGGCTTTTGCTCACACAGCTACTTCTCTGCACTCCAGCCATGCAAGCAGACAGCCGTTTCAGGGCCACGTGGGATGGCATGCATGTGCCAAGTGCTGAGGTCTGAGGGCCACCCCACCAGCTCCTGGGATGCGTCAGTGAACAGGGCAGATGTGCTGTAGTGGGAGGGGGATGGGATGCATCACCTGCTATTCACCCACATGGCCGAGGGTTTACATAAGGTTGTGCAGGGGAGCTAGTGCACAGCTGCACAGCTGTCCGTGGGGCATTAGGGCCGATGACTTCCTTTCTTCCCCCCAAACTCATCCCTTCCCCAATTAGGCAGAGGACCAGATCAGCCCCTGGGACTCTCCAAATCACACACCTGAAGCCACAACTGGTCACTGCGAACCTGTTTAGCCAGGCCAGGCTGCTCTCCCCAGACGTGGGCAAGTCACTTTGTCTTTCTGGGGCCCAGTTTCCTCGCCTGCGCCATGGGGTGATGCTACTTACTTTAATGAGCTGTAAGGATTATATGAGGTAAGTAAAGTGCCATATTTTAGGCCTGTTAATTTTTCATTTTATTCTTCTTTCTCTCTAGGATTTTTTGTAAATCTTTTTGTCTGTGTAAAGCAGAAATAGATGCATCTAAATCAATATACGGTGTTCTCTGCCAAATGGAAAAATTTACTTTAAAATGTTCTAAAAATGTGCTCTAAGATAATGGCCTGGAGGCACACACCCATTTCTCCCCAAGACAATTGGAGGAAAAAACCTGCTGCTATCTGGGACTCAGGGAGGAGGGAGAAGGGGCAGGTGAGCTGGAAAGAGGGGCACTGTGGGGAGAGGCTGGCTGTCATGGGCAGGGCCCTGGTGGTTTAGGACTGGGGCACTGTGCTCCCTGAGTCCTCTAGCAGCTGAATGTCCTAATATCCCGGTCCTTGTCAGGGACAGTCCTCATGTCATCAGGGTTGCCAGGAACTCAGCTCCCGGATCAAACCCATACCAGCTGCCTCGGCCTCCACAGCCCTCGAGAGCAACCCCTGTCCCCCTAGACAGTATGTTTTTCCTTCCCGATTGTCTCCTCCCTGGACTCCAAGCTTCTCAAGGTGGGGGGGGGATTGTTTACTCAGTTCTACTGCTCAATTTTGTGACCTCAGCACTTAGGCCACACCAGGTCAAACCTGAGCTGTAGCAGAATTACCTGGAGGCCTTGTGAAGACCCACTGCGGGGCTCCATGCCTGGAGTATCTGATGCTGCTGCAGGGACCACCCTTCATAAAGCCCTCCCCAGCCCCCAGGCCGAGTACCAGTGCTCTCTCCCTATGCCCCTCATCCCTGAGCACCCCTCGCCGCCCAGAGCGAGGTGCTCCGGTGAGAAGCTGGTCAGCATCACCACGGCATTGTTAGTGGAGCCACTGAGGCACACTGCTCCCATGGCCTCCTCCCCTGCCCATGTGGGTCACAGGCGCCTGCAGGTTGGAGGGAAGAGAGGAGCAGTGCTGGGGGACCCAGGAGCCCCCTAACACCCTGACTGGGAGGATGTTCCCAGAGGGTGGAGTTTCCTGCGTCCCACCCAGGACTCCTTCTCCACCATGACAGTCCAGCCTTGAGAACAGTTGGAACAGTCCATTACAGTCCATTACTCCGCAGTGCCGGCATATGGGCAGGACGGGGCCAGTGCTGGTTGGGAGGAGGAAGAGGAAAGTCCAGTGGACAGCATCGAGGCTAGGGGCTGGAAGCGGGGTGGGGGGTGGGAGGTTGGAACTGGGAGGATGCTCAAGCCCTGGAGTCCCCATGGTGCATAACGCCAGGGGCTGCCATTCACATTGTAATCCCTGGGGAGGGTGACCCTTGAAGTTGTGCAGTGCACAGCCTGTGCAATTTTATGCAATGGTTGGTCTTGCCAAGCCTCCTCTGAGAAATTCCTTCATTTATCTTCCCTGTGTACCCGCATGGAGCAAGGCATTAAGGCCATGTGGGTGGCCAAAGACAGCCTGCCCTCTTTGGGCTCTTAGGAGAAAAGCCAGCTACCCAGTGCAGCAAGGAACAAAATGCTCGAATGAGGGCATGGCCAGGAGCTATGGAGCCAGGGAGGAGTGACTTCACTCTGCCCAGTGAGGTCAGGGAGCTGGCAGGGGGGGGGGGCAGCCAGCTCCCTATGGGCTGGTTAAGCCAGCCAGGCTGGAGGCCATCAGGCAGTGGCAGCTGAATCTGCAGCCTCAGCATCTGGAGTTGGGTGGTTTCTTGCTTTTCAGGGAAACTTGGAGCTGCAAACGCTGGGGCTGGTGGGTCTTGTGGGCTGTGGCTGCCTCCACCTCTCCCCTTACAGCGTATGCAGAATCAGGGCCTTGGCCCTGTTCCTGGGCAGAGGGGCCTCGGGGGCAGAAGCAGCTGAGACACACAGAGTCAGCTCCAGGGTGTCTGCCAAGGAGCTCAGACACCTGATCAATCTCATATCACCTGATTCTTGGGCTTGGGGATGCACGCTTCCCCCTGGTTTGCCCAGTTGATGCACTGCCTTTTCCAGGAAGCCTCTGGGGGCTCGTCCCTGATCCTTGGTGGCTTTGGACTCCTATAGACACTGGAAGTCGGCCCCATCTTCCATCTGCTCTAAGAGTGGGGAGAGTCATGCAGCCACTTCCCAACCACCTGCCATGTGCCAGCTCCAAATTTTGCAAGAGCTCTGACTTTTGCAAGAGCTGTAAATTTTACACGAGTCCCAAGGGCACAAAAGGCTAACCCAGGCAGTCCTAGGAGCAGCTCCTGGCTTCAACCTGGGCCTAGGACAGGGGAGACTTCATACTCTGGGTCTCACTCCACTTTTGTCACATTACTATTGACTGCACACATTGCTTCACTTGTCTGTCACCCCACCAGATGGGAGCCACTTCTTATTCATTTCTGTGCCTCTAGCACCTAGCCCAGGGCCTGGCATACAGTAGGTGCTCAATTAATGTTTGTGGCTTGAATGATGTAATGACCAGATTCTGAGCCTGAGGGTGAGGAGTGCTTGTGAGACGTAGCTGTTCTCCCCAAGACCTGGCTGGGGCTCCCTGCACCCAGTGGCGACGAATTCACAATACCGTGAATTTCTAATACCGCTGCAGCCTGTATGGAGCTGGCATGCCATGGTGCACACTCTCCCTTCAAGGTCCAAAGGGGTGGATGGTGGTGGGGCCCTACCCCTAATAATCTCCTTCACCCCACCCCACATGCTAATGTTAATATTAAAACTAAAATTCTTTGATGTGAATAATTCACATTTCCTAGTCAGGTAAAATGAATAACAGCTTCTGTAAAGTCTTTCCCATTTTCTGGATCTGAAATATACAATCTAAGTAAAAAGTGGGCACTTGCTATGCAAATAAAGGCAGCTATCAGGGAAGTTCCCTTTCCTGCCCCATGACTGCCCCATGTAGAAATCCCGGGCTTCCCCCAGGACATGAGGTCCACCTTCCTCGACCGAGAGGAGCTGAGCAGGCACATCTCAGCCCCCAGCCAGTGCCCGGCATGGGCACAGCTGCAATAAGCAAGGGGCAAATGCCAGAGAGCAGGCCTGTGGGTGTGTGCACGTGGGGCTTGACCTGTGGGAGGCAGTCATTACTTCCACTTTGCAGGTGAGAAAACTGAGGCGCAAGCTCCCTCTGGGCCCCAGAGTTGGCTCCTGCCTGGCCCGGATCTACTGTGCCCTAATCCCACCCGGCGCCTGCATTCCAGCTGCCTCCAGGGTGGCGAGGGCCAGAGGTGCCTTGCCACAGACGTGAGTAACAGCTGGCCACCTGGTCCGCACCAGGCTCTGATGTCGTCTGCTCTCTTCCCCTTCAGTTTTCCTCCTCCTCCTTGAGCCGCCCCAACTCACACTTTCCAGCGTCTCATTCTCAGGCTGTTTCTGCAGATTGGGGCTGCCCTGTATCCCAGACCCGAGCACGGTAGCACAGTCCCCGGGCTTTGTTCTCACTGGGCCCCTACAGTCTTAGGGGCCAGGAGGCTCCACTGACCTCTGGTCTCTCTCCGAATCCCACCCCTGGCCTCTCTCCGAATCCCACCCCGGGCCTCCCACAGCTGACCTGAGAGGAGGGAGGACAGAAGATGCCGGTTTCAAATCAGGGTTTGAAAGCTCAGCTATAGCCACACACATCTTAATTGGTACATTTCTATTTTCTCTGTGGGCATTTTTTCCTTTCTGATGGACTCTTACAAACATTTTACTGTTATATTTCTTGTAATACTGCCTGGAATCATTATTTATACATCATAAAAAATCATTATATTTTTAAAAAGGTAGGCTGAGAAGTTCCTACAAAAGCTCAGGCACACACATAGGCCAATCCACACACTAATACACATACGTTCAAGTTTCATCTGATGGAAAACAAGTTTATCACCACACCACTTTGCAAAATAAAAGTGAATGAATAATTTATAGGGCTTTTTACAAACATCTAGATTTTCAAATCATTCTAGAAAAATCCAGTTCAATTACTTGCAGCAATAGTTCTGTGATAAACCAATGCAGAAAAGCTTACCGGTAAGTAAAATTTATAATCTCAATGGGCCTGCATTCCACAGAAATGCATCGTAAACGCTCTCATCTTTTTAAACACACACACACACACACACACCAGATCCCACAAAGCTGTTGCTGTCACTAAATGAAGGCACCCTGTGTGATAAATCCTTGAACCTTTTATTTTGCAAAAGCTCCTGATTTAATAGCCTGGACTCCCCCCCCCTCAAAAGGGGGCCACGAAAATGTGCAGAAGAGAACATTTCCCATCTGATTTTGGCAAGAACCGAATTATACTGCACTCTTTGCTACCAGTTCCAAGGCGGCACAGAGCCCCGGGAGGTGTTAATTTCTTTGGACTCCCCGGAGATTCGAGGGGTGCACTAGGCCAGGGACTGGTGGGGCTGGTGGGAGGGACCCGCACACGACCCATGCCACCTTGGGTCTGCACCTTAACCAGACTTACCAACAGCAGGCTGGTGCGACATCTGGCTGGCACAAGGGTCTGAAGCTTGAACCCTTGACAATCCCACTGTGGTCCGGGCCACCCTTCTCGTTCGGGTCTCCAGCCTGTGGACAGCCTGACTGTGGTTCTGACTTTTGGATTCTCAGAAGGCGAAGGGCCTGCCAGGGGCTTGGACAGCCGGGCTGCCTCCCCCTCAGCTTGTGCGCCAGCTCCTGGCCACAGGGCCGGGCGGGAGTGGTGACTGATGCTTGGTTAGAGAGTGCACTGGGAGAGAGCAGTCAGGCCTGATACTTCCTGTTTGGGGAGGAAACCTCACTGGTGATAATTAGTGGCTCAGACTCAGGTCTCTTTGCTACAGGAACTGAGGCGGGACGACCAGTAGAACCCAGGATGCATAAAATGAATAAATGCCATCTGACACGTACATGAGAGAGAGAAAGAAAGGGGGGATGGGAGAGGCATTTACTCTTCAGGATAGAAAGACAAACATAATGGCTGTAGAAAGTGGCAATTTATCAAATTCTGTGCAGAAAATTTATTGCAATCACCAGGGCTGTCACTGGCTTAGTGATAATTCTCTTGGCACTTTGTACCGACAAAGGCTTCATTGTCATCTTTACTTGCTAGTCAGTGCCCTTGGTGGGAAGACAGACAGACAGACAGAAAAATCCATAACAGAAGACAGCACAGTCCCAAGGGCAAAGCGTGGACTGGGGACACGGGTGCGTTCCTGTGGCTGTGGGTAGCTTTTCTGTCGACCTGAAGGCCGCACCTGCAGCCCACAGGAGGCCAGGGATTTGGAGGCTTTTGTATCACTGAAGTAAACTGTGGTTAAGTCCCTTCTTAGGGACAAGTACATTCAATTGTTTTCACCTTTTCTGGAAACCAGCGATCTTGGCGTACATCAGCTCGAAGTAACCCTGGGCATTTGATGACCAGAACACACACCACCAGGCCCTGGGCAGGGTCACTCTGTTATTGTTAATACAAACGACCCGAACGGGCTGACAGAGTGCTCTGACTTCCGTGGCCTCCTATGTCTGTCTGTCTTAACAGAGTGGGAGCTCCCGTGGGCACAGTTAGATCCCTGAATCTCCCCAGAGCCCAGCACAGGCCTATACACAGACTGACCTCCCACTACCCCGCCTCCCAGTGCCTGCTCCTCCCCTCCGGCCAACCCCACGACTTCCACCGAGTCTCGACATCCTCCTGGCCCATCCAAATCCCCCTTCCTCGAAGATCCCACCCAAGCACCTGCCAGCTCCCCACAGCTCCCCCACCCAGCAATCTCTCCCCACTCCGAATTCAGAGGGGTGCTGTGTTAGTTGGTGGATGTGGTTTGACAGACCGGGGTGTGAAGTGAGGTTCAGCCACGTGCCGGCAGGGTGACCGTGGGCGGCCTGCTTTCCCTCTCTGGTCTGACGATTAAGCAAAACAGTGAATGTCGAACGCCCGCCCCCCGCCAACACACACCTCTCTTGGAGCGGCTCCTGTGCACACTTTTCCTTGCTCTGCTGTGGGCTGCTCGCCGCCACGGCCCTGACCTCCCTGCCTCTGGTGCCCTGCTGCTCTTTGGTCACTCAGAGGGTCAGCTTAGGGCAGGGACCTGTGTGTCCCCCACTGCTGCACATCTACACGTGAGGCCGGTAGGTGCCTGCTGGGCCCATGGGGCTCACTAGTGGACACCAGAGTCACCCAGGGAGCTTAAGCAGCAGGTTTCTGGGCAGCCCCAGGCCCAGCGTCCCCAACTGAGGTGGGGGGTGGCAGGGGTGTTCAGGACCCTATGTTCTTACCAAAGCTGCTGGGTGGTCTCTGGGTCCCCTTGGAGAAGCCGTACTGTGAGGGAACCACACTTCCTTAGGAAAGCAAGGCTTCCAAGGCGTGGGCAGGACGGGAGCTCACAGGCACCCCAGTTCCAGGAGGGCTCCAGGTCAGCTGCGACACCTGCTCCCTGTGGTTCTCACTGAGCTCCCTCGATTTTGGGATCCGCCCCCCTCGGTACTCCACTCACAGCCACACCAGGTGTTCAGGGGAGTTCTAGCAAAGGTCGTGGGAGGACAAAAAGCAGCTACTCCCGAACTCCAGAGCTCACGCCAGCACGGGTGTCCTAAGGTCTCCCCTTTGGGCTGTGGATCCAGGAATAGCCTCCTGAGCCAGGACTACCAGGAGGGCAGGGCTTTCCCGATGGAACCCGCCCTCCCCATCGCAGTCCTTGGCTGCTGGGCCCAGCACCATCTTCCTTCCCCCCCAGTTCCGGGAACCACCTTGTTTCTGGCGAGTCTGGAGCCATCTCCAAGGACCAGCCACAAAGCACCTGGTCTCACTTCCCACAGCTGCTCTGGTCCCCCACCCGTGGGGGCTGACTTGCTGGACAGTGGTGACTCCCATACCCGCCTGCATCCAGGGCTCCACGGACCCGTGTGCCGGCCTGGCTAGTCACCCGGGAAGCCTCAGCGCAGCCCCCTCGGACGCCAGGGAGCCCGCGGCAGCAACGCGCAGGCCGGGCGCCCCCTGCAGGGCCCAGCCGGCAGCCACCCTGACTTCCAGCTGTGCACCCAGACGTCACCTTCAGAGAGACCCTCACCCCAGCTGTGCTGGGTCTCAGCCCCGGGCTTGCCTTCTCCCTCTCAAGCCCACCACAAGTCACAAGCCGACCCTCCCCACAGCCGGACAGTCACCTCACCAGCATCGGGTACATACGGTAACGGCAAGGTCCTTCCCTCACAGACCCTACCACAGCGGCTTTGAGACAGCCCACGACCCCGAATAAAGTGTACAGGGCCCATCAGCCAACCCTCAAATCCCTTCCCATTTTCCTGTGATTGGTTTTATAATCTTAGGTCTGTCTTTTTTAAAAAACAATTTGATCTGACAGCTCAAGAAGGCTTTACAATGTCCTGTTTGCTTAGATCCCACCTGGCTCTCATTCAGCGGAAGTCGGAGACAGGAGTAAGCTACTGCCTGATTGCAGAACAATCAGTGCTCACCTGTGCCCAATCTGCCAGGTGACTATGGGGACGTACGAGGACAGACTGATTGGGAAGAGTTGAGTACCAAGTAATTCTCCAGTGACAATGTTCTTATGTTGCCAAAACGGCCAAACCTGGGTCTACTCAGCCACACCTAAGCCAACATTCTGCCCCTGGGCTGACGTGGCAATGCAGGAGTGTGTGACCCACTAGCAGTTGCTCATCGCCCCTGACGGCAGGCACAGCAGTGGGTACCTCCAGCTCGGGGCTGTGGGGACATCTCTGATTTGGCAGCCTGGCTTACATCAGCGGTGGGTCCTGGGCCTCACTGACACTGCACCTCCTCACTTGTATTCAGAAATACGTGGCAGGCATGGGTGTTTACAGGGTGGTAAGTGACAGCAACACTCCTCCTGCCAGAAGTGGGGCTCAGCCGGTCTTGCAGTTCCTGGCACAAAGTTAGTGCTCAATAAAAGTTTGCTGAATGAATAAGTGATGAGGCAGAATTTGGACATGCAAGAGTCTCAGGTTTGGAATCAAAAGAAGAGGCTGGAGTCACATATGTCCTTGGGAAAGTTACATGGCTGGGAGAATAACACTATCTACCTCCTAAGAGTCTTGAGTTACAAATGACCTCAGGTAGACAATGTGCTTGGCCCAGGGCTGGCCATGAAGGAGGCTGAATGTTCAGGGATAAGGACTGTCATTTTAGGGTGATGGTGGCAGTGTATGGCATGCCAAGGCTGTGAAGGCTGACAGCTTGGAGCATGCAGAGGCCTGGGACCTGTGGGAAGTCATGTTGGACAGGTAGGTGGGCCCAGCTGCAGGGGGCAGATGGGAGGAAGTGAGACTTCTGTGGCCCAATTTTGAGTACCCCCTAGTGTGTCCTGCCCCCACCCCTTGCCTTCTCTCCAAGTTCTGTGACCTCCACACCCTCCCAGATTGGGATGGGGTTGGCAGAGGTGGGGTAGGAGTGAAAAAAAGAGGCACATGCCCCTCTAGGCCCCAGAAGGGAGGAAAGGAGCCAAGTTGGCCTTCGGTTTTAATAACTACTTAAACTGGCAAACTTCCTTGTTTTAAATCAAGAGGCCCATTGCTGGTCTAGATGCTAGGAAGCAGTTTCATGGAGAGCTTAACTTACTCAGCTCAAGCCTGCCCAGCCTAGGAAGACCTGGCCACTATGCATGACAAGGAGGGCAGGAAGGGGTGGGTCCAGCCTCAGCTGGAAGGCAAGGGAGTCTGACATCCCCAAATGGCTAGCTTCCCTGCCCTGTCCCAAACTGCCTGAAAGTCACCCCAGCCCTCTGAGGTCTTCATTTGCAGCTGGACAGGGAGTGAAGCAGGCAGCACAGACTTCTCCCAGCCTGGGAGGCATCCAGCCACGACACTGAACCTGGAACCCTAGGCTTTAGAGCCAACGCCAGCTCCACGGGGACTTGGAGGCCACACTCTGTGCCTCAGTCACCTTCTTAAGAAACTGAGAGGTTGAGATGAGAAGTGCAATGAGCCTGGAAGCTCCCCAGCTGGGTAACGCTCAAACCCCAGAGGGAGGAGGAGGGATCTGATATTTACTGCACTCCTAAAACTCAGCACTTCACACAGTTAACCTTCTAGCCAGGCATTATTGTCCCTGTTTAATGAGGATATCCTGTTCTAAGCCCTTGGCAAGGTTTTACAGATAAAAAAACAGGTTCAGAGAGTAGAGGGCCTCATGTCATAAGGTGAAGAGCTGAGGCTCAGACTCAGCCCATCTGACTCCGAAGCCAGGCTCTTGCCCCGGCTCCCAGCCAGCTGCCCTCGCCCCACCCATCGCTCAGGTGTGGGGCTTTAGACTGCAGTCAAGAGCTTTCACTTTTTAACTACCTGAAGCCCTGCCCAGCATCCTGGTCTCTGATAAGTCCAAGGAGGGAAGGGCCATGAGACAGAACAAGGAGTATAAACAGGAGAGGAATCTGCTTGTCTGACATCTCTAGGCTGGAAAGGGCACGTGTGTGGTCCCAGTTTAACCAGGCCAGGTCCTGGGGACCTCCGCAAGCTTGGGTGAGCTGTTCAACTCTCACGTAAACAGGTGGCCTGGCCTGAGTTCCCTGCTGTCTCTGAGGCCAGCTTCACCCTATGCCAATTCCATATCCTCCTCCCAGCTTGCTGGCAGAGGTCACCTGTCCACCACTCAAGGCCCCCTTCAGGAAGCCTTCCCTCCCTCCACCACTCCCCCAGTGACACCGTGTGCCCGGCTACACCCATTCATCCATCAGACACTGACTATGCACCAGCTCCCTGCCAGCCCCTCTGCAGGCCACTGGGAACAGAGATGAGTAAGACACAGTCTAGGTCCTCCAGGGCTCCTGGCGGATTCGGTCAGCTGCAGGTGGGACTTGGGCATCTATATTTTTCACAAACCTTGCAGGTGACTGAGAGGGCACACCCAGATGAGATCCTTTGGTTTGTGGACATTCTGGCCCCCAGCACTGCATTCTTTGGGCTGGCAGAATCCTCTGAGGACATGGCCTGTCTCTCTCCACTAGTAGGTTCCTCTGGGCTCCCAAGTCAGATAAACCTGGGTTCAAATTCTACTTCTGCAACTTGTTCCCTGTGTACCCTTGCAAAATACCCAGGTTCTCTGAGGCTCAGTTTCCCCATCTGTAACAAGAGATAATAATGAGGCTTTCCTGTTGGCATATTGTGTGCAAAGCTCTTAGCAAGGTGCCTGGCACACAGAGAGGTGCAATACATATTTGCTATTAATCACACTATGGCTGCACTCCGATGGATAGAAATACCTCCCTGGGGTATTTCCAGAACCCCATTCTGGAGCCATCTCAGAGGTGGCCCTGGATACCTGGGAGGCCTCTCAGTGTCTTCTGCCAGGGCTCCAACAGACCTGCCTGCATTTTCCCCGCAGATCGGCCTCCTGGCCCCCAAAGGACTTATTAGCTGGGTTCACTCTCCCCTTCATTTACCCAGAGTGATCAAAGTTCCAACCACACCTCTCCCGGCAGCCTGCCCCTAAATTTCGGGAAGTGGGCAGAAGGGGGAACTTTGCACTGGGCGGTCCAGCCTCCTCTGGACCAAGGTCGGGCGCCTGGGTCCCTGCTCTGCCCGCCTGCGAAGGGGTTGGGAGGCCTGGCGAGGAGGAACCTGGAAAATCCCGCCCACGGCTGCCACTCTTCCCCTGGGGCGGGCTGGCCAGAGCCGCGGGGCACATGGGACCTGTGGACTCAGCCGGGGAGGGGCGCCTACGTCTGTACCCCGGGCTCTGGCTGCCTGCTACCCCACTGCCGCCGCCTGCTCCGCCCAGTAGTCCGGCGCGCGCGGCTTCGGTCCCGGGAAGGCAGGTTCACGGGGTGGGGGAGCCCAGGACCCAGTTTCTCTGCCGCCGGGCGCACGTGGCTTAGTCCCAGGGGACTGGGTCGCCTCCAAACATGTGGAGGCGCCCGGGCTCCGCGCGGCGATGGCGCAGGGTGCTACTCGGCCAGCACCAGGAAAAGAGTCCCGGGACAGGGCGAAGCTCACAGCGCACGGCGACCGGGGGAGGGGTCACTCACCTCCGTGGCCCGCTGCTCGGAGCAGCGCAGGCGGCTGAAGGTCCGCGGCGGAGGTAGTGGCTCGGCCCGAGGCTCCTCCTCTCTCCGCGCCCCACCCGCCCATGAGGGCCGGACCTGCTGGGGAGGTGGCTGCCCGCCAGCCTGCTGTTCCTTATCTGGCTGGGCCACCTCTACCAGGGCCACAATCGGGGAGCCGCAGGGCCCTCGATCCCCGCCCAGCCCTGCAGCCTAGGCAGCTGCAACGTCGTCTGACCACGTCCGCCCTGGGGAGGGGGGCGGGCAGGAGTTCAAAGGCAGCCCCGCCACCTCCTGATCTGCAGTCCCCTGCACACTATTAAAGTAAGCAGAACTCCGGGACCGCCTCTTCCCCAGAACCAGGAAGGAGTGGGAGCCAGGGAGACCTCTAGGTCCCCTCTCCGTTAAGCTGAGAGACACCTCAAATCCACAGCCATTTTATAACCATGGTTAAGTGGCAGGCCAAGGTTGCACAGGTGGGAAGAGACCAAGGCGCCGGATTGGATGGCACCTCTTCCCTCTGCATGCGATGAAGTGAGGGCAAGGGAGGCCCTTTTGCTTCCTTCTTAACAAAGTCACACCCAGGCCTTTGTGGTCTCAGCCACATCTCTGTCCCTTGCCCACCTTCCCAGTAGTCCTCAGGTTTCAATGCCTGGGAGCAGGTGGTGGCCTTTCTCCTAGAGCTGCTGGGACTCAGAAGAAGACAGCTCCCTGCCCTGGGGCACCACCTGCTGTCCTGCTGCCCTCCCCCGCCCTCCAATGCCCATGGCTTCACAGCACCCCAGTGAGGTGGGGTGTAGAGTGAGGATATCTTCTGTGTACCCTTCTAGAGGTGCCGTGCATCGGGCAGAAGCCATCTCTCAGTGACTACACTTGCTACCGGCAGTCATTCCTCTCCCTTGACAAGTGAGGAGAGAGGGGCTCTTATGGTTAAGTGGGGCACCAACTTCACTCAGCTTCTGGGAGGCTGAGGGGGAGTTTCCTGACCTTGGACTCTTTCTAGAATATTCTTGGGGGGAGGGTATTTCATTAGTCCCCGATGAGGAGCTTCAGGTTATTCTTGGGAAGTCTGAGAGTCCTGTTTTCCAGGAAGTCAGCCTCTGTTGAGGAGATAAAGCCCCAGGGAGGCCAGAGGTAGGGGCTGGGCCTCAGGGATGGCCCCAAAACTGGACTCCAAAGGGCACAGTGAGGATGCAGAGGCAGAGTTCTGATCCCCCTGTGGAGGGAGTGCTGCTGCGAGGGGCCTCTTCTCCACCCTCCCACCCACCGAGACGCACCCGTGCGCACCTGTGCTTGCTCACCTCCGTAGGTTCCTCCTGTCTAAACATTCTCCCTCCCCAGCTCCCCGCTCAGCCAGGCCCCAAGGCCCAGAGCCTCTCCTGCCTACTTCAAAGACCTTCCTGGCCCACCCTGCCCCAGGCAATGCCCTCTGGGAGCTCCTGTGGCAGTTCTCATAGGTCCTTTATCCATTCAACACTCATAGTGCCCCACTGTTCCAGGCAGTGTTCCCAGTGCTGGGGACACAGATGTCCCTGCCCTTAGGATGCCAGGTCTAGTGAGTGGCCCCTGCAGTGGGTTGTAAACACTGAGAAGACAAGAACTGGTTCTTAGCCCCTTGGTGACCTGGCATGGAGCCCGGCACGCACAAGCCGTGCTTGCTGATGGGGATCTTGGAACATCCTTTAGTCTCCTTGGGCCAACCGGTGGCCCAAGTAGATCGAGTTTGGGAAGCAGAAGTGCAGAGAAGTCTTCCAGCATCCTGGGAAGGATGCTTGGATCCTTCCAGCATCCAAGCAGGTCTCTTTGTGGGGCCTCCCGAGAGTTGGAGAGAGAGAGAGCTGGGCTGGCAGAGCTTAGCAGAAGATTATCCTGAAGGAGCATAAGCTTCTGCAAGAGAGAACTGGGGGGCCCGGCAGGCACGGGAGGGAGGGGAGTGACACCTTGGCACCTTGGTGGACAGAGCACCTGAGCACACCTTTGGTCTTTGGCACTTGGCCTGTCCACTGCTGCCTGGACTGGGGGAGCCTTGAGCGAGAGCCTGTCTCACCCGGCATGGGGTCTGGTGTGGGTGAGAGCTCAGGGGATGTTTCCTGGAGTTTGGGGGCCAAATTCTCCAAGGCAGACGAGCCCTGTCCTCTGCAGCAGGGAGGGTGACGGGCTGAGGTTTGTTGAGCTCCTTCTCTGGGCCCGACTCTGGTGTCCTCTGCCAAGGGCAGCGCAGTCCAGAGCCATCCTTTCAAGCTGTTTGTCAGATCCTGTTACTCCTTTGCTCAAACGCTCCCCTGGCTCTCTTGTCTCTATTCTCTCTGAGCAACAGTGAAACCCTTGCAGTGGCTGTGATGCCCACTCTACACTCTGCCGTCTCACCCTCTGTCTCCCCTCTCTGTGCACTGTGTCCCACCAGGCCAGCCTTCTCCCTTGTCCTCACAGAGATTCACAGGATTCTGCCCCTGGCTGTTCCCTCCGCCTGGCCCCGGGGTGTCCCCACGGCTCCCTATTACTCCTTTTTGTCTTTGCTGAAGTATCATCATCTCCGGGAGGCTCCCTGATCTCCCCCAGCCCCCTTCTGTGTACTTGCTCTATTTCTTTTCTTTTGTTTTTTCATAGCCTTTATCACCTTTCAACACTGTAAAGTAGACTTTATGTCTATTGTTTAGTAACTGTCTTCTCCCGCAGAAAGGTGAACTCCTCCACGGCAGGGGTTTTTATCTGTTTATTCACTTCTGTATCCGTGGTGCCTAGGGCAGTGCCGGGCACATAGTAGATGCTCAGTAAATATTTGCTGAATGGATGCACCCCTGACCTCACCCTTCCTCAGCACCTCTGGGAAGCTCCCCGACGGCTTGGCCCACTCGCCTCCCTTGTACACCCCAGAGCTGGCGTGCTGTCTAGTCAGATGTGTTCCACACGTGCATTTAGGGATGTCTAGACCTGGACTTGCTGAGTATTCAATCTATAGAGCCACTGGGGTTGCCCTTTTCCTTGAAGACAAGGCTAGCCCTTTGGCCAAGAAGATAAGAGTGTCCAGGAAGAGAATCTAGATTCATCTCCTGCTTGGACCAGAGAGGAGAGGGATGTCTTTCAGCCTCAGCTTCTTGGGTTGATCCAGCATTTATGGGCTGGGACAGAGCACATGCATTCCATAAAATAAACACTCTATTAAAATGAGCTGGCCACGGGAAGCCGTGTGCCTGCTACACTCTGAAAGCCCTGGCTGGGAGCCAGGCCACCCGGATCTTGTCTTGCCCAGGCCAGGGAAGGCTGTGGCCCCAGGGAAGGTGCTGCTCCTCCACCCCACACTTTCGCCCCACTAGACCAGGTGCCCTGAGACTCCTCCAAGCTTCTGGGGGCACAGGCGGCTGTTCCCTTGTGTAAGGGAGGTGGTGAGGCTGCATTCAGGTTGAAGGATCCAGGGGGATTCAGGCTAATGGGGGAATTGTCTTTGCCATCGTGATGACCCAGTGGGCACAGCCACGCCAGCAGCACTCAGAGCTGGGCCAGTGCCGGGCGAAGGGAATGGTCTGTGACACAGAGATGCCACCGAGCAGGGAGACAAGCTGCCACTTTCCGCAACACGTTATCGTGAGCCAATGTTGCACAGCATTATAAGGTGTGGCTTATGGGACATTAGGACACCCCACACACACCGGATCTCCCTGCACCCCAGAGTTCGGTATCCTGCTGCAGCGTACGGCTGCCCTCCTTCCGTCCTCTACTGCAACGCGAGCTCCCCAGAGAGGACACGCTCTGAGCTCCGTGTAATGAGATCTGTGTATCCGCAGGGGGGTTAGCTGTGGCCAGCACGAGAGTGTGGAGAAGGTTCTAAAGGTAGGTGCTGCAAGGGGAGGGTGGATAAAGGGCTGGGGATGGAGGGGGAATTTTTCTAAGGAGCTCCCTGGCACATAGTATGTACTTAAGCTTTTGTGCAGGATCAGCTGTCTTGGCTTGTGACAAGGGGGTCCCAGCAGCACAAGGAGCGGCATAGGAGAGATGACAGCTGTGGCCCCTGGTGACCAGGCCCCTGTCCCACCATCCCTGCCCCAGGCTGTGGAGAGTCGCCTGGCAGAGAGGACACTACCTCGAGCTCCAGATGTGGTGAAGTGGGCTCTGAGGGGCAGGGAGGACACAGGCAGGGCACAATGTGAGCGTCCTGTGGTGATGGCTCCTCAAGGGCCCCCAGCTGGTTGAGTTTTCTTTTCTTATTAACTTCTGTCAGATGTCCAGGGAGGCATCCTACCCCCAACCCCTCTGTCTTCATTTCCAAAATCCAGCAGAGGACGTGCCATGACCATGACAGGGTGGTGGCAGTCAAGGGGCAAGGGGGCTCTGCCACCGGAATGCACAGACCTTTCCTATTTGTTCTGCTTGCACAGTCGGCTTTTTCCAAAGCAGCTTGGGACAGCTTACAAGGAAAAGCTTAATGATAAACCAGACACAGAAAAATCATGGACTGGGGAAAAAACAGTGGAATTTAAATATATTTAATGAGGATAATACAGCGGAACATGGGTCTTAATATCCCATTACCATGGTAAAGGGGAAGTATGATCAGTTATTGGAAAGGAGCAAATATACCAGTCATGCTTTCTCCTTGGAGCTTTGTGTAATAGGTACTGAGTGTGGTGAAGGCGACAGTCATTCACGCCATGCTGGCAGAAGTTCAAAAGCAGATGAAATCGGGCTGTTGGCTCACAGGACCTTTAAGCAAGCGGAGTATGCTATGACGGTGCAGCCTGGTGAGGGCGAGTGTCCACCCAGGCGTTCGGGGAGTCGTCAGTCCCTCAGTTGTGCTGTGGACTGCGCTTCTCAAAGTGTACTGTGTTTACAATTTCCTAGGGGGTCTCGTTATAATGCCCTTCTAATTTGGGAGGTCTGCGTGGGCCTGGCACTCTG
Source organism: Cheirogaleus major (assembly GCA_963574435.1). Classification (NCBI taxonomy): domain Eukaryota; kingdom Metazoa; phylum Chordata; class Mammalia; order Primates; family Cheirogaleidae; genus Cheirogaleus; species Cheirogaleus major. The sequence continues at coordinate 22,826 of CAUYPO010052043.1, forward strand.
CAATCCTAAAACCCTCCCAGGCCATCACTGGCACTGCCTTTGCAGCAGCAAGGGGCTGAAGTGCAGGCTCCTCCCGCCGCCTAGGGGCGAGCGCCTTTCTCCTCGGCGGGCTGAAGGGCAGTGCACTGTGATCATGGCAGGCCAGCCGAATCTGCTGCTGGGCCCAGTGAGTGCCTCCTGCCTGTGGCGGGCCGGCTTCCCTCTATTCCAGTTGGGCACCTTGGTCTGCCAGGGGTAGGGGACCTGCGGCCCCAAGGCCACACATGGCCCTCCAGATCCCCACCTGTGGCCCCTCGACTGAATCCAAACTTCACAGACCAAATCCCTTTATTAAAAGGATTTGTTCTGTAAAATTTGGATTCAGTCAAAAGGCCGCACTCAAGGATCCAAAAGGCCACGTGTGGCCTTGAGGCTGGACTCACTCAGCTCAGCATGGGCCGTGGAGGTAAGTGTCAGCAGAGGCTTAGGGGCAGGCAGGTCACAGCCCAGCCCAGCATAGGCAGGGTTGGGGGTCACTGGCCGCAGGGTCTGCCGCAAACCGCTGAGGTCAGAGGTGACGATAAGCCCTGCCTCCAGGGCTGGCCGTGGGTTTCAACCTGCCCAGTGCTCGGTCTCCTTGATCTTGGCCCTCAAGGGGTGTGAGGGGAGGGAAGTGACATGTGCTGGAGTCCCCCCTGTGGCAAGCCCTGTGCTACATTGAGATCACCCACTGCAGTCCCCACTGAGACCCTGCAAAATGAGTGGGATCGGCCCCATTTTTCAGATGAGGATGTGACTTGCTCAGCATTACCCAGTGAGAACACGGCAGATCCTGGACGAGCCAGGTCCAACTGACTCCAGATCTTCTGCTACCTTGGCTTCCTAGGTGGAGGGTGTCTGTGGGCAGTGGCCTGCACACCTTTGGTGACCCTCTTAGTTCGAGGACTGGGGCCAGCTTGCTGTGAGGGCCCAGCAGGGGCCATCCATGCAGTCTGACTGGAGACCCTTTCTCTCAAACACTCCTCCCAAGATGCCACAGCCTGCCTAGGGGATATCCCACCAGCCGCCTCAGTCCCTTAGTGTGTCTACCTGGGATCTGCGGAATGTTAGGTAAGTCATGGAGAGTCTGGTTCTACCTGGCATACTACCTGATTTCATGGACATGCACACAAGAGGGACATCATCACAGAGCAATCTTTATTCATTTTTTAAAAAAATTTTTGTGGAAATGGAGTCTTACTGTGTTGCCCAGGCTGGTCTTGAACTCCTGGCCTCAAGTGAGCTCCCCACCTCAGCCTCAACAAAGTGCTGGCATTACAGGTGTGAGCCACCGTGCCCAACTCAGAGCTATCCTCAGACATTTGCAGTGAGTCCCTCCGAGAGGAAAAGAAGGGATGTTCAGAGACAGGAAGGTAGACTACTGACAGCCAGTTCCAAGAGGAAATATGCCTCCAGGTGGGAAAAGGTCTTCCTTATCCTGTGTGATTATCTAAACCCACACCTCCTCTGAGAAGCCATCAGGAAATGGCTCTCCTCCTGCCTCCCCCTGCCCCACAGCAAGGAGTCCAGGTGGGCAATGGATGCCAGCAGCCCCTGCCCCACTCTCCTCCCCGTCCCACATGAACCGTGGGTACCCTGGGCACCCTGGTCTGGGAATCAGGAAACTTGGCCATACCCTGCCCCCTCGGCTGACCGACTCATAAAATCTCTCCTCTCTGGGCCTCCCACTCCTGTTAGCTTGAGGTACCTGAGATCTTAGAACTGCCCCCCCCCCCCTGCTGCTTTGAGAGCTGCTGGGAACAGGTCCTGTGCACAGCCTGGGGGCCCTGAAAGGCGCTTCAGGAGATGGGGCTGGCAGGGAGGGGGCAGGCAACGAGAGGCCTGGTTTGTCTTTGGTGAGAGGTGAGGCTTTATCATGCTGGTACTGGGAGCCCAGGGAGAGTGTAAGAAGCATGCCGGTCAGTGTGATGATAATAGCTAACATTTTTTGAGTGCTTGCTACATACGAGGAGCTGTTCGAAGCATTTCACCTATATTAACTCATTTAATCCTCACAGTACATTTTCCCCATTTTCGAATAGGGAAACTGAGGCAGGAGGCACTTAAGTCATCTGCCTGCTGTCACATAGCTCAGAAAGTCACAGAGCCAGGATTCGAACCTGCAGGTCTGTTTTCGTGCTCACACCTCCATCTACATCCCTGGTGTCTGTTTGTCCTTATTCGTTTCAGAAGAGCCTCTCTCCCCGGTTGCCGTGTGGAAACTGGATCAAAGGAGGAAGATGCCAGGCTGGGCTTAATGGGCAACTGGCAGGCAGATCTCTGGGCTGTGTTTTGAAGTCTACTTAGGGGACACAGTAAGTCTTGTGTGTTGGAAGCCTGTTGCCCAGGCCCGGAGGCTGCATATTTAATCAAAGGGTGCAAAAGGGTGCAAGACCAGCCCACAGCGGGTCTCCGGCTAGGGCTGGAAAGTCTGCAGACAGGCAATTTAGCCAAAGTCCTAGTCTTGCTAACCAAGACCAGGAAGGGAAGTGACTGCAAGACCCGTGGCCCACCTACTGACTTTGCTGCCTAGAAAGAACAAGGCTTTTGAAATTACCAGGACCTAGGTTTAATCTTGAGCCTCAGTTTTCTTATCTGTAAAATGGAAATGGTAACACTGGCAGAGTAAACCAAGTGCAGATGGTACAACGCAGACCTTGAACACTCTGAATCACCTCCCCTCACCTTGGCTCCTTGTCTTTCTCCACCACAATCAATTCTCTGGATGTCAGAAGCTAGGGATGATGGAAGGAGAATGCCAGGAAGCAAGGTACACTCTGTCACTCAGCCTCAGCCCTGCTGGGGGCCTGATTTTGGGTGGTTGCAAGGCCCAGTCTTCCTTCAGCTCTCTCATTCCACTTCACACTCTTCCCTGCAGCCCCAGAAACCCTCAGCCTCCTAGAAAGCATCCCTCTCTCCACCTCTCTGCTCCAGGCCCGTGTGGCCACTCTGACTCCTTGGGACACCAGCTCTGCTAGCCCCTCCCTTCCTTGGGCCTCCATCTCGAACAGTCTGAGGAGTCTGAAGTCGCTCATACCTGGTGTGTAGGTGAGGTCAGACTGAAACATGGGGAAGATTTTTTTAGATTTTTAAAAAATTTACATAGCATCGGTGTATATATTTTGGGGGTACATGTGATATTTTGATATATGTATATACTGTACAATGGTCAAATCAGTGTTATTGGGATATCTGTCACCTCAAACATTGACCTTTTCTTTGTGTTAAGAACATCACAATTCTTTTCCTGTAGCTATCTTGAAATATACAAGTTATTGTTAAATGATTTATAATAATTAATCTTCCTACCATACTATTAAATGGGAAAATTCTAATCTGATTAAATTAGGGTCCACTGAGTGGGAGAGGTTAGGGGTGCCAGGCCCCACACCTTCCCCAATTAACAGGGCAGACAGTGGCCTGGGAATGGGGTTGGGGAAAGCATGGGGCAGCCCCAAGGGAGATATTTTCTGCTGGGGGTGAAGAGGGGCTTTGGGTACCTTCTTGTCCTGAAGCCCAAGAGGCCACATCTTGGCTGGTGCCCCCTTCCTGGAACACAGAGCTGCCTGAATGCAATAATTGACTATAAGACACACTAGGACCACAGCACTTATGCAGATTTATGCAAATAACATGTAAATGTAGCTGGCCTTAGGCTGGGTGTCCTGGGATGGCAGCTGGTGGGGGATGGCTGCCCCCCCCCTTTTACTTCTGACTATGCCTTAAGCCTCAGAGGGCCTCACAGGGAGAGGCCACCGCCTTCCTTCCGCACAGTCCCTTCTCAGTGGGCCTCAGCAGGAGACAGCAAGCAACTATGGTGTGCCTACGTAGGTAGGTCCCACTGTGCAGGAAGTGGGGCCACCAGAGAGAAAGATTCCAGGCACATGGGCACCAAGGGACACTAGAGAGAAGGATTTCAGGCACAGGCATGGACTTTGCATAGACTATTTGATTGGGGACAATGTCCTCATTTCATGGAAAAGAATAGCTTAAGGTTGGGTACAGTGGCTCATACCTATAATCCTAGCACTCTAGGAGGCTGAGGTGGGAGGATCACTTGAGGCCAGGAGTTCAAGATAAGCCTGGGCAATGTATCCAGACCCCAAGTCTCCAAAAAAAAAATTAAAAAATTAGCTGTGTGTGTGGTACACACCTGTAGTCTCAGCTACGCAGGAGGCTGAGGTGGGAAGATTGCTTGAGCCCAGGAGTTCGAGGTTACAATGAGCTATAATCGCCCCACTACACTCCAGCCTGGGCAACAGAGTGAGACCCTGTCCCAAACCCCATCCCCCCAAACACACACACACACACACACACACACGCACACATAGAAGAGAAGAAAAGGACAGCTTGGAGAGATGCAGTGGATTTCCTCATCTCACAGCCAGTGGCAGGAAAACTGGAATCCCATCCAAGGCCGCCTGACTCTGATTCCATGCCGCCTTCACCATGCCACTGCCTACAATGCTGTGCCACCTGATCAATAAGCAGTGTGCCAAGTGTGTGTGTATATGTGTGGGCATGGGGTACCTAGAGCTCCAGACCCCTCCAATCCCTCCACCCCTGCAGTGTGCCCATGCTCCTACCATGGTGGCACCGGGGCAGCTCTCCATCCCCAGCCCTGGGGCCTGGCTCATTTAAGGTACTTAAAGTCTATTTCAGCTATGGGGGTCTTTGCTGCTCTTTTCTTAAGTCAGCCTTGTCCAGGCCTGTCTGTGGCTGGGTGGGAGTGTGGAGTTTTCTTGTTGTACGGAATGAGTTCTCTTAGCTCGTCATCTAGGGAAGAAGTTAATCTTGGGTGGGAGATTAGGAGTGCCTTAGACTTGGGAAGCGAGGTTCCCTTTGGTCCCAGAGGTACCAAATGTTCAGGTATGAAGGAAGCAAGAATTTCAGCTGGTGGGGGCTGAGCTGCAACCTTCCTCCTCCCCTCCCTCCCCATTCCCCTCTTCAGCCCCAGGGAATCGAGTGGGCTCAGGCACGGATTGAGTGGAGCCTAAGGTCGGAATGAGGTCTGTGTGAGCTGAGAGTGCCAGACGTGGGTTAACTCCGAGCTTTGAGCGTATTTTGCTCAAGGTCCTAGCTGGGCCCAGTTGTGCTGTGGACAATCAAGAATCGCGTTCCCTCTCCAGAACAAGCAGGGGCATCAGTGGTTCCACTGGAGAGAGCTTACCTCATGTGGCCGTCAGAATCAATGTGACACCAACATCCCTTGGGAGCCCTTGGAGACAGTTTTCTGGGAAACACTCCAGAATCACGGTGGTAGGGCTGGGGTGGGGTCGGCACGGACACTTAGAGAGGGGCTACATTTCTGGGTAGATGGAGGTAAAGGCTTGGGTTATAATGATTTCACCCTAAAGAGCAAGAGTGCTTTCTTCTTGGGGGTCACAGGCTGGGGGGCTCAGAGACCCACATCTCCCAGCCTGGCTCTGACTCAGGGACCGGCCAGGCAGAGTGTGGTGGAACAGTAGTGGTGGCAGAGGAATGGCCCGAGCTGGCCGGGGTGGAGAATCTCTGGCAGGCAGGGTCTCAGGCCCACAACTGGGTTCCTCCTACTGCCATCCTTTGAGCACCACTGAGATGCCTCTCAGCAGCATGTGCTTGGGAACTCAACTGCATCCCAAGGGACAGGGACACAGCTCTTCACTGCCCTAGGCTGTCACACAGGGAGCAAGTGCAATCATGGGTAAAATGAGATGCAAAGCCCCACGTCCTTGGCAGAGGGCAAACAGCAGCCATGGCAATGTGGGGAGTTGGCCATGGGCCACTGTGGGCCACGGGGCAGCACTGGGCTTCCTGCCCAGGCTGGGCAGGAATGGGGCAGGCCAGCACTTAGGCAGGCTTGGAGCGGGCCATTTCCTGGGGCCATTAGCAGGCGAGTGGCTGCTGAAAAATTAACCAGAGGCCTGGTATGCCTTCTGGGAAGGAGCCCCCCTCAGGAGCCCACGTGCATGGTGTCCACTGAGTGTGGGGACGGGGCTGCAGGGCCTGGTCTGCCTTTTGGAAAATGGGAGCCAGGAGAAAAAACAGGAGCCTGCCCCCAACAGACTTCCCCAGAGTGAGTTCGGTGGCAAGCCTGAGGCCTGGGGCGCCTCTCCCGTGAACCCCACTTGAGCCTGTGGTCTACGAAGCCGGCTGTGACCCTTAGGGCCTCCCACCTGGCACACGCTCTGAACACGGCCCCGCTGCCCTGCCGGGGCGCAGAGAACCATACCCCAAAGATTAGTGCTTGTGCACGGTGAGCACTCGGGATTAAAAGAAAATGGAAGAAGGCCTTAGAACCTGCCTCAGAACCGAGAATTTTCTAACCTTCTCTTATTTATGGCCCCCCAGCCCTCCAAGTGCAGGGAGGAAGTCTTTCTGGAATTTCCTTATCTAAGGCAACTTTTTTGCAAAAGAAATGCAATTGTCTTAAGACTCCCTCCCTAGGAATCTTACCAAATAACCAGGAAAGATTAACTGCCTACCAGAGAAGAGAAAAAATTAAAAAACATCACCACACACTCAGACTTTTCATCTGTGCTTCTGAGGGTGGCTTTGGGCAATTACCTAGGAGACTTTATCCATATAATAAGATAAGATTGCTAGGCACCGTGGCTCTTGCCTATAATTCCAGATACTCAGGAGGCTGCAATGGGAAGACTAGGGTGGTTCCACTGCACTCCAGCCTAAGTGACAGAGTGAGACCCCATCCCTAAAAAATAAAATAAAAATACATTTTTTAAAACTGATTTTTTTTTTTGCGGGAGCTGTGAGATCTGAGAGCATGCCCCCACATCAAAGGAGGCCCCGAACCTTGGCTCACAGAGCAGTTTTGCCCCTCACCTTCCCATAACTTGTGTGTAGGGCCATTTAGTTTCCTAAGAGAATCATTTACAAGGTGATGTCTGCCTCCTGGGGCCATTCAGTCCCCCTGAGATTATTTACTACCGCTCAGAATTACCTACACCCCTCTCCCTCTGTCTATGAGAGGTACTATTTATGCTTCAGCCACCTGTCCCCTCTTTGAGTCTCACAGTTTGTGTGGCCCCCATGCTTATGCACATTAGTAAATTTGCATGCCTTTTTTTCCCCATTAATCTGTCTATTGTCCGTTCATTTTAAGTGAACCTTCAGGGGGCAGAACGGAAGCATCCCCTCTACCCCTCCACCCCAGTCAGCCCTAAAAGGCTCTTTATTGAGGCAGCAGCCTTGCCTTAAACACTGCAAGCAGAGGCAGGAGAGTGTGCTGGCATGAAGGGCCATGGGGCCTCCGCATCTGTGAGCTGCCTTCGGAGCAGTGCCCTGTGCCGGGAGCTCACGGGCATCATCTCTGACGTCTTCATTGTTCTTGTAGGAAGACTCCACATGCCCATCTCTCAGTTGAGAACACTGATCCTCCAGCAGCAAGAATCAAATGTTTTGGGGTGGATGGTGCTTTATGAATAGTCAAGCGCCGGGCAATATTGAGTGTGCATTGGCCTCAACTCCTTTCTTGCTGCAGGAAAAAGTGGCACTTGAATGGAGGAGTTTGTTCCAGGCTCAAGATCTCTCCCTTCAGTTGGCAAATACTCATGTTTGAAAGCCTTTGTTGGGTGGTTGGTTTGCCAAATGGGTATAAGGCAATGGCATTCAAGCTTTTTCACATTAGCACACCTATCCGCATACACACATAATCAAATCTAGGGTATACACTCATAATTGAAACAAAGTTGTTAGGAGACAAAATTTATCCTTATAATGTATAATAAGATCTGATTTTTAAAAATTTTATTCTATCCTACTTCGTTCTTTTTCATTAAAGGAAAAGCTTGTTGATCCAACCCTCTAATAAAGCTGCAAATCAAAGTTTGCAAACACTGGCTGGCAGCTGTGTGTCTGGAAGTGGTGTCACTGAGCACACTGTTGTCACTGTGGTGGTGGGTTGGCTGTAGCCTTTGGGCTCCACAAACCAGAGCCCGTGCAAGTGGGAGACATAGCTGGAGACTGTCTGGCCACACACCCTCTCTGAGTATGTACCCTGAGGGTGTGGCTGGGGTCAAGGATCCCTTCTGCATCCTGCGGGGACCGGGGATCCCCCACAAGGCTGGAGTGCCTTTGAGTTAGTCACCCTCTCTGTTCCTACTTCCTCATCTGAGCACTGAGAGGGTTGTAGTTGATTCCAGCCTGGACATTCTGGGATTGTCTCCACTTGGACTTGGCTTCCTTCTCCCTTAACCTTCCCCACTTTTCTTCCTGACCTATACAATCTGGCCCAGTTAGGTGGATGAGCCACAGACATGCTTGCTCTTGCTGCTCCCTGCTGCCAAGGAGAGGCCACCACGCACCTACTGTGCCCCTCCTTGCTGTGCCTTCTCCAACCCGGGGTGTCAGCACCAGACACAACACAATTTACACAACTGTCAATGGCAGCCCAAGCTTTGATGCCAGCTACCCCGTGCTGCTCAGAGCCCTTGACCGCTTACCAGGCCAGCCCACCTCTTTCATACTGGTATAGGTAGATGCTTGTTTAATAAAGAGGAATATAATATTACTTGGAAAAGGCAGGCTGCAAGTCGAGCCACTTGGGCTGGGAGGAAGACAGAATTCCTCTCAGAGAGGCAAAGATCTGCTCCTCTGGGATGACACTTTTCAGGAGCCATGAAAGGCACACTCCCCTCTGACCCCTCACCCCACACCTGGGCCAGAGCGACGGGACACACGGGATTGTAAAATATCCTGCATTTTAAAATAATAGGGACTTTGTATTTCAGACAACCTAGGAGAGAGGAGTGAGGAGCCAGAAGGTAGAAGGAAGGGTCTGGAGAGAGAGGGGTCTCTGAAACAGGGTGGGACCTAGGAGCTGCTTTCTAGAAAGTTGTTTCTAGCTGCACGTGCCGATTATGCACCAACGCTCCCAGACCTCAGTGAGCTGCTGCTTGAGCACCTGCCTTGTTGTTGGCAGGCTTTGGGGGCCAGGGAAGGGAGCAGGCTGTGTCCATGCCAGGGTCAGGGACAGGGAAACTGAGGCCGTCTGAGAGAAATCCCCCTGCTTGGTTATTTCTGCCCTTGTGTTCTCTCCTCCTCATTCCCTGTTAGGAGCCCTCTCCCCTACGTGGGATCTCACTCACACCCTGAAGCCCTGCTTGGCTGGGGCCCACAGCTCTAGCCGTGCCCCCTCCTGCCTCCTCTGGCTCAGGCTCACGTCCCCAGGGCATGAATCCCCTTCTGGAGTCCCACCAAGAGCAGAGCCACAGCCCGGGTGTGCACATGCTTCGGTTTATTTGGGAGGAGAGGCCAGGGAGCAGAGCGAGGGGCTGGGGCCATGACATGGAGGAGGGGAGGTCAAGTCAGGGTGTGTCGCTGAGCTGACCTCCGTCCCATGGTAAGCTTCTGAGGAGTGTGTCCGTTCCTACCTCCCTCCCCGCACTCTGCACACCCACCCCCGTGGCCAAGGGCTGCGGGAGTCCTTGACTGGACTGAACACGGCACTCCTGAGCGGTGCATGTGGGACGGGCTGTGCAGGTGACCCGCATCACTGTGGGAGAAGCCCTGGGACCGCACAGGGACGACCCGCAGGGCGGAGGTCAGAGGGTGGCTGAGGGCTGGAGATGGGGCATGTGATATAGCAGGTGCGGACCCAGCGGGGCCACATGGCCCAGACGCTGACTCACATGCATCTGGTGGGTGTCAGCACAATCCCTGCCCTTGGGCACATCGTTATCCAGCTGGGGAAAAGACTGGACATGCCAAACGATCGGTGAGGCCACGGGACTTTACATAATCCAGTTTCACAACCACTTAGCGAGGCACGAGGATGTCAGCTGGAAAGAGTGTCAACGATACTCCTGTTAATTCCAGTACAACCTTCTCACTTAGAGATGAGAAAGTGGAGATCCATTTATTCTTTCAACAACCATGCCCATTTGATTACAGTGAACAGGGAGGGAGGTTAAGTGACTTCTGAAGGTGGCCTGTGTGTGGAGTGATTCCCCATTAGGTCCTGGAGGGGCTGGTGAGTATGGCTGGGCAGGCAGGGGCAGGGTGGGACTGTCCAACACCTTCCCCAAAGCATGGTACCACCTGGGGGGTGAGCGCCCATTATTTCAGACACATCTAGGAAGACCCGGGGACCCTTGCTAGGGTCTTCGCCCATCTCCTGCAATTACTGATGGGTATCGATCTGCAAATACATGCTTAAATGCAAAAGGCGGGCCTCTTCTAAAGAACAAGCGGCAATTCTGGTAGAATTTGGAGTCCTACGGTAATATGAACACTCCTTCCCTTACTCACATTGCTGGTTTTATCTCTTTAACCTTGGGCCATTCACCTTTCCTCCCTCTGGACCTCAGTTTCCCATGGTATATAACCCCACTAGAGTCTTGCAGGAAGGCACGCTTGACGGCTGACAGATTGGCTGAATGCACAGACCAGCTCATAGGGCCATCAGGGGAAGCAGCCTAGGAATCTTATCCAATCTCCTCTATTAAAGGTGGAGAAACTGAGGCACACAGAGAGGAAATGTGGATTGCCCTCCAAACGCCCACAAGTAAATGAAGGAGGCAGATGCTCGACTAACAGCAGGTGACAAGTGTTACAGCAGAGGTATGTCCCAGGAACACAAGCGCTCATGGGAGAGGCATGGCAAAGTCTGTCTGTGCTGCTCCGGGTGATGGAAACTGGGCTAAAAACAGCCTTCAATTCCCGGCGACACAGAGGTTCTGACAGCATCATGTCCTCTCCCCCTCCCTCCCCTTCAGTGCTGATCAGATTTGTGCCCACACTGACCTGGACTCTGCCTGCCTGGAGCAGGACACAGGCCCCTCACGGAATCTGGAGGGGCCGAAGGGACACAGGTGGGAACCACAGGCAGCTGGAGACACAGCTGAGGTCATGAGGCAGGGACTGCCTGGCCGGGATACCATGGCCATCGGTGTGGACACCAGATGCCACCACTGGCCCTGCTGCCCCTGCTGCTGGGGGCAGGGATGCCACCTTGGCCAGCAGGAATTCTGACCTGCCATGCTTCTTGATGTCACTCACTCTAGACCTGAATCCTTGGTGGAAATATCCGACTATCTGAACTTGGGGCATCTGCCTGCTTCCCATCTGCCCTGGCCAAGGTCAGGGCCTTTCAAGTTTTCCTGGAGGAGGCAGGGCTTACCCTCCCTGAGACTCAGCAGTGGCCCATTCCTGAAACATGAGGAGGTAGGCCAGATACTGGGTCCATCCTACTGCATATTCTGTACTCACCCTGTGTAGGACGTGGTCCTGACCTCAACAAGCTCACAGACATCAGAAGGCAGCTTGAGACTGAGGACCCAAGAGACCCCAGCCCAGCCCAGGCATCCTCTTTCATCCAGGAGTGCTGGAGAGGTGAGTGCAGCTTCTCCCTCCTTGCCTCCCCAGAGAGCCCCTTAGTGGACATTCTGGCCACTGTGCCCCAGCTCATCCAAAAGAGGCCAGGACCAAGAAGAGCTTTCAGGAGGGAACAATGACGCTGCAAAGTGGCTGGTGCTCACCCCACCCACAGACTGCTGTGAGCAACCAAGGACCCAGAGACCACGAGGGGACTGAATGGTAAGTGCAGTTCCCTCCCTCCTGCTTCCATAAGCTGCACTCCAGAAACAACAGTACAAGGCAGAATGCCACCACTGCTAAATGGAGTGCCATCAGGGCGGGAGTTTGGCATAGACCACTGCTGCTCAAACTCCTAAGTTTGCAGGGCTCGCCTGGGGCTGTGGTTAGAATGCAAACTCTGATTCGGTAGCTCTGAGGTGGGCTCTGAGGGTCTGCATTTCCAAGTTCACAGGTAGTGCTGCTGGTCCTTGGATGTCCCTGTGAGTAGCAAAGGTGTACCTGTGGAGAGCTGGGGGAGAGCAGAGGGGCATGAACAGGGTGGGTGCTGAAGCAGGGAGGCGGGGAGCAGGGAGGTTGGGCCCCTGCCCTCTTGCTCTTTCTCCCTTCGCCTTCTGCACCCAGCCTCTTGTCCAGCCACTCCTCTCACTGGAACGGCCTTCCCAGCCTCTTGCTTCACTAACAGTGCTGGCAAGAGAATGGGAAGACACGGAGCCAGGCCAAGGCCAAGGCCAAGGCCAAGGCCTGGCTCTCTCATGCCAGCATGTTCCAATGAAACCTGAGGAGTCGGAGAATTCTAAATCCTAACCTCGCCTCCCACTTGCATCCTTGCCTCAGTTGCCTCAAATGTCAGGGTAGATTTGTCCCATCCCTGTGCAGGGCCATTACTCCATGTGCACAGCTGTCTGCCTGGCTGGCTGGGAGGCCAGCCCTGCTTCTCCTGCCTCTCGGTGCCTGCACAAGTGCGTGGAACAGAGGTTGTTTTGTATGCCTGAATGAGGAAAGTCAGTCTGATAGGATAGATCACAGTTAAGTCACTTCTAGCGAGGTTTGCATTTTAAAGAGCTTCTAAGAGGAAACAATGTTCAATCCAAGATTTTAACCTTATGATTCTACATAGGCAGAATGTCAGATACCATGGCTCCTGGCTGGATGAGTGAGGATATTAATTTTTATAATTAATAATATTAAAATAGATTATTTGATTAAGCATAAGTAATACATGCACATGATACCCAAAATTCAAAATGTACATGAGAAGAGTTTCTCTACTCTCGTCTCCCAGCCTTCGTGGTCCTTCCCTGCAAGCGACCCCTGGGACCCATTCTTACAGATCCTTCCAGGGTTGCTCTATGCTATGTTAAGACCATCGCAAATGGTAGTAAATGATTCACAATGATCTGCACCTTGTTTCCCCCTTAAGCAATATATCCTGGGGAATGTTCCATGTCAGAACATGCAGAACTCTCATTCTTTCCGATTGCTGCAGAAAATCAGAGAGATTGAGAGATAGTTGGATGGTTTCCATGAATTGCTTTTACGAACACTGTTTATGGTTTTTTAATACATAAGTGTGATTGTGTTTGCAGGATGAATTCCTAGGAGTAGAGTGCCTGTATCAAATGGTATGCTCATTAAAAAGGTTGATATTGACAAACTCTCTTGAGTAGAGGTGGTATCAATGTTCACTCTCAACAGCAACATACGAGAATGAGAGTGTTCCATGCTGGAATTCTCATGTTGTACAGTTTGAATTTTGTGTATCATGTATTTGTAATGAGGGTTCAGGGTAGGAAAGGTCCAAGTAAGTTTTCCACCAGCATGGCATTGGCCAGCGCTTGGCTGGGGAGATATTTCATAGTTCTCTGACTGTGCTATAAATTTTAATGTTCTGAATGCAAAATGTTTTGCTGGGGCTTTTCCTTTCTGATGGCAGAATTGGTCTCAGAGCCTCTGTGAGCCCCTGGGGCCATGACGGTCAGGGTGAAGGAGAGATAGCAAGAAACTTCCTCTGGCCACATGCTCCCTGGCATTTAGAGCTGATTGGCCCCCTGGCATGCTCATTGCTCAGCCAACAGGAAATGGCCAAACAGATCACTCTGAAAAAAACACTGCTGCATTTTCTCACTAGCTTCATCTGTCAGTTCATCTGTCTGTCTGTCCATCCATCCATCCATCCATCCATCCATCCTTCCATCCCTCCTTTCATGCAACATTTATGAGTTTCTGCTTGGAGAGCTGTGGGGTGAGAGGAAGGGGGAGGAAATACGAAAATGCAAACAACGAATAATACTTTGATGTTTTATATGCTATTGTGCAGAAAGGTTGGTTACAATAGATCTCATTTATTGCAGACCCACTGGGTGCTGGGCCCTTGATAGGCACCTGGGCTGCAGAAACGGTGAAGAAAGCACCACCTCCCCAAGAAGGAGATGAGGGTCTCTTGGGGAGTTAGAACAGTCACGCAAAGAGCCAGTCAGGGAAATGTCCTCCATGCCATGGGAGCACTGGAGAAAGGGATTAGTTCTTGCTGGGGGTCAAAGGATGTCACATTATTTTATTTGCTTTAAATCAAATTAAATTGGCTGCAAGTCCCCATTTGTCAGGATAAATGAGAAATCTGTATCTGTCAGCGTTTGGACAGGCCTCACCCTGGGCGAGCGCTGAGGGACAGCCCTCCGGTCTTCTGCTGTCACCGGTTATTCTAAGTTCCTATCCCAGCAGGTGTGTCCTCTGCTTCCAGGCCAGGCTGCAGCTTGGGGGTCTTCACTAAGGTTGGCAGCCTCATGATTTCATTTGAGCCCCCCAGACACCCTCCTATATGGGGTTTGCTATTTGTTTAGGAAGGGGCTTGGAGGAAGGGTTTCTGCCATCTGAGGAATTTCTAATTTTAGTTTTTAGGCCCTGGGGAAACTTCATATACTTCTTTCCTTGGATTCCAACCCTATCAAACATTAGTGTCTTTTCCTTCTGGGGAAGTCCAGCTCCATCAGCTTCATGAACCCAGACTTTTGCAAACAAGAGCCTCGGTGGGTGCTTCGTCTCTGGACTGAGCAACATGGAACAGGGAACAACCCAGGGGACCAAATGCTTCATACTTTCTTGGTAACAGGGAGGCCAAAATACTTATGGTAGTGCAGGGGACACTGCTCTGACCCTCTCAGGTCCGTGTTACTGTGTCTGTGCCCATCCCCGGGCTGGGTGGTTTGTGACTAACCGTCTGCACCTGCCACTCCCTTCAGCCAACCACGGAGGGCAGCTGGTGCGGCCACACATGCATGCACAGATGGCCGGAGCATGGGTGGGGGAGCTGGTGTCGTCCTGGGGCACCCCTGAGGCACTGCCTGGCTGGGGCTTGGGTATGAGAGCCCAGCTCCCCACCACTCGAGTCCGTGTAATTTCTCCCATTTCTTGTCCTTCTACTGTCTACTTGACAAACGCCTACGTGTAGTTCAAGGCCCAGGCTGGCTGGGAAGATCTGATGGTCCCTTATTTCTAACCAGCCCCTCCTCTGGGTGCCCCCATGTGTGCCCTGCAGTGGATGCCATGGCATGCTGCCAAGACCCCCTTCTGGACGGAGGCGCTCATTTCTCCAGGTGCCTTGGGTGCTGGTGGAGCAGGGCCGCAGCCCTCTCTGGAATCTCTTTCCGCTGAAGGCAGATGTCTTGCCCAAACACATGCCCTCTTTGGGAGCAGCCCACATTTTGGTGGCTGTTGTGGAGGTAGAGGCCAGTCCTCTTGCCTCCATTTGGGACAATTCTGAAAGGCCACCCAGCTTTAGAGCTCCTCTTGGGGTCAGCTGAGGTCTCTGTTGGGACTGCATCTCAGTTGACCGTCTCCCTCTGCTCATTCTTGCTCTTGTCATTCCCTTACAAGTGACAACTCCGTGCATGCACACCTGACCTGAGGCATCTTCTCCACATCTGTCTATCGACTTGTTTACTTCCTCTAAGAAAACTGGGAACTTCTCAAGGACAGGGGCCCTGTGTTCTTCTCACCAGTGTCCCCAGCGCCCAGCACAGAATGGCAAAACACCAGAGCAGTCCAGAGGAGAAGGTGCCTGGATGTGAGAGGTGGCTTCCAGGTGGAGGAGGCTGCTGAACTGAGTTCGGTGCAGTCCTGTGTTTACTCACTTGACTGCCTAGCAAAGCCCAGAGGGCTGGGCTTGGGTGAGGGGCTCCAGGGCTTGTTCTCCTGAAGAGCAGCAATCATGAGCTCCCAAGGCCTCCAAGGGACAGCCCCCAAGCAAGGACAAGAATACACGGAAGTGTGAGCAGCTGACTCTATCAGTGCAGAGTCCAGCAGAGCTGATCCTGGCGTCTCCAGCCTGAGCGGGCAAGCAAAGTGGGGCACAATGACCACAGCTTCTGATGGAGGGAGTGTGGGGAGGAGGCGTGAAGCCTTTGCAAACACACATCTGGAGCCGAGAAGTTCCGAGAGGGTTGGATGCACAGATGTGACAGGCATGGGCCAGAGATCAGAGTTGAAGCCACAGGAAGGCTGAGGACCCAAGCTGCGAGCAGGGGAGAGGGGAGAAGGGAGAGAGACACAGGACGAGAGCTGAGGAGGCCCAGCAGTCGGGAGCGAGAGGGACGAGGAGGCTCGCTGGGGTCAAACGTCATGCAGCGGTCAAGGAGGCCTAGGCCCAGAGGAACCCCTGGGCTTGGTTTGGGGATGCCCTTGGTGGCCTTTGTGGGGTTACCTAGCACGGGCCAGAGGGCATAGGCTTCAGAATCTGAGCGGGGTTCAGGTTGTAGCTCTTTCACTTGCTGCCTGTGTGGCCTTGGAGGAATCATCCAACCTCTCTGGCCTCTGTGGTTGTCGCAGGAACTAAAGGACACAATACTGGGAAAATCATTTGGCACAGCGTTTTCACCTTGCCATGAGGAGTGCCAGGGCCAGCGGCAGGTGTCACTGCAGCCCTGTGGAAGGGAGGGGGAGGGGCCAAAGTGAGAAGGGCTTTGTGAGGCCGGGGCCACCAGGGTCCTGGGCCACTAGGCCTGGGTCCACTGCTGAGGGGAGGGCTCCAGGGGTGGGCAGAGCAGAAGACTCAACTGGGAAGGGGGAAGCTGACCCCGGAGGTGGTGGCAGGTGTGCAGGTGCATAGAGGAGAGAGTCTGGAAGCCTCCCTAGCTTCCTCCAGGCTCGGAGGAGGCAGGGCCCCTCCTCGGAAGTGGCGTGAACCATTTCCCCTCATCATGGGTCGGCTCATGGCTGCAAAATATGGAATGACACTAGATTTGGTCATTAAGTAAATGGGATAAAGAAATAATTGGAAAATGGATCCCTGCCTGGAAGGAGTGGAATTGTTCCCTGGGCTATTGGCCGTATTCTGCTTTCTGTATAATCTGCCAGGAGCCAGGCAAAGAGGGACTTCAAGCTTAGGGGCAATGAGAATCTTTGCCTTGAAAAAAGCCTGTAATTACCCATGACAATGGAAGAGTCTTTGTCTCCTGAACAGAAAAAGGAAAAAGACCCTGAGTGCTCCCTGGGGGTGGGAGAAGAGGGAAGGCAGGAGGACAGTCCTGAGCCCTGGGTTAAAGCCCAAGCCCAGTGCCTTTCCTGCTCGGGTGTGCCCAGCGGAGCACCCAGACGCTGCCAGGGGCCCCGGGCTGCGGGAGACTGGAGGAGGGGCCAGTGTGAGGAGTGCGTGCTTTTGCCTGCAAGTCCAGCCATCTGGCTCCTGGCCTTTGCACTCGAGTCCTCATGGTCAACCCTCAGCACACGCACCAAACCAGAGCTCCTCCTGGTGGGCAGAAAGTTGAGGTGGTGATTATTCAAGACAGCCCTGGGAGAAGAACTGGCGTCTGGCGGTGGGGATGTGGGGAGGATGGATGGGAATCACCCTTCCCTGTCTCCCTGAGTCCTTTCCACAGAACCCACAGTGTGGTATCAAAATGCCAATCTGACATGCCTCTGCCCCTTCAAGCCTGGCTGCGCCCTCCCTGGCACTCGGGGCCTGCGGCCTAAACCCCCATCTGCATCTCCCTGCACTGGACTGAAATGCACCAAAGCAGAAACGGTGCTTTTGTCTTCCCTGTGACTTCTTGTCAGCAAGCACTGTACTGGGCACCTGCTGGTGCTTAAGCAATTTTCTACTCCTTTGCAAAAACGAGTCAGGAGCAGCCAAAATGGACCTGCCCACGTTCAGTCAAATGTGGGGACTGTACCTCCGTGTTTTGATTCCAGATTAGAGTAGCATGTCCCAAAGGCTTGTGGACGTCTGTAGCATCAAACTCACCTCATTCACTTGTTCAAAATACAGATTCCCAGAACTCCCTACAGAGCCACAGAATCAAAATTTCCAGAATCAATAACTTTCTTTAAATAGCTAGAAGTTTGACTTGAAGGGAGAACTCTCTATTTAAAGTGCCGAAACCCTCCCTAAAGACAGATTGCCCTACATGAAAGAGCTACATGCAAAAAAAAGTCCTTGGTTTTACAAAAAATGAAAACTATTGTAATTCTCCAAACAAGACATGCAAGGGTTTTCTTTTTTTTTTGTTTAAACATTGAGAGCAAAACAACTTGCTAGAAAATAGAGGTGCAAGTTGAATGAGCAAGCTAGTATTGGAGAATTTCTGCAAAATCTGTTTTTCCTTACCCCATCCCTGTTTGATATCCATCAAAACATCCCGTTGGTCACGTAGCAAAAAAGTAAAAGCCAAGTGCTTGGACACATATGTTGGTGGCTTTATGTACAATTAATGAAATGAAAGGACATACCTTCCACTGCTCACGAAAGAAAGAAAGAAAGAAAGAAAGAAAGAAAGAAAGAAAGAAAGAAAGAAAGAAAGAAAGAAAGAAAGAGAAAGAAATGAAAGGACAGAGAAAACTATGCTGCAGTCCTCAGGATGATGCGGAGCCCTCGTGTGAGCTGCGGGAACACAGCGATTGCGTGTTCGTCCTCCACTGATGACCGCATAAGCCATGTCTCTTCCGTGGGCACGGCCCATCGAGTCGGAATCTGTCCCTCACAATATATGTCACTGAGTACTGTTGCTTCTTAATTGAAAACATCACCATAGGACCATCCTGCCCTGCCCCTTTTGTATTACTATGGAAGTTGTTCTCAGACCTGACCCTTTCCTTTGGTTTCTCACTGGGCCATGGACGCGGCAGGAGTGTCCACAGCCGCCCCCACAAAGGAGGTGCCCCTCCCGCACCAGAGGAGCATGTGAGCATCCCCAGTAGGAATCTGTCCTAATGGGTTCTACAAGTCATTCTGAGACTGGCCCCTCTCCCCGTTCCTTGTCCACTTGCAGCCATCTCCCCAGGCTCCTGCTAAGGCTCACCTTGACCATCCCTCTGACCCTAATCCTGGATCTGCCACAGCCCTGGCCCAGCTCCTGCCCCTTCACTCCTGGGCTCTCCATTCCTTTTATTCACTTTTAAAACACCTATCTACATACAGAAAAATTCACATTTTTTGCTGTATGAGTTTTGACATACAGTCATGTATTCATGCTGCCATAGTTGAGATATAGAACACTTCCAATTCCCCCCAAAATTCCCTCTTGCTGTCCTGTTGTGGTCTATTGATTTGTTCCTATAACTTTTCCTCTTCCAGTGTGTGTCATAAAAAGGAACCACACAGTGTGCAGCCCTTGAGTCTGGCTTTCCTGGTCAGCATGGTGCGTGTGAGACTCAGGTCGTTTCATATGTCAGTATTTCTTCTCTTGCTGACCAGCAGTTCACTGCGTGGATGTATTAAGATCACACTTTGCATATTCATTTACCAGGTGAAGGCCATGTTAGGTTGGTCCCAGTTTTTGGTGAATTGTGAATAAAGCCGCTATAAACATTTGCATGCAGGCCTTTGAGTGAAGGTGTTTTATTTCTCTTGGGTAAGTGCTCAGCAGTGGCGAGAGTCCCCGCTCTTTCCCGGTTCTTGATCCCAGAGGAAAGTATCGTCTTTCACCACTAAACGTGATGCTAGTTGTGTGTTTTTGTAGATGCCCTTGATCAGGTTAAGGATGTTCCTTTCCAATCCTAGTCTGCTAAGAAGTTTTATATATATATATTTTTTTATCATGGATGGAGGTTGAAATTTTTTTGGTTTCTGCAGATAACATAATATATATAACTGTTTTTGTTTCCTGGGGCCACCAAAGCCAAGTACCGCGAACATTGTAGCTTAACAGAAATGAATCATCTCATAGTCTGGAGCCTGGAAGTCGGAGATGCAGGCACTGGTAGGCCACGCTCCCTCTGAAAGTGCCAGGGAGGGATCTGTGCTGGGCCGTTCTCCTAACTGTTCCTTGGCATGGGGCAGCATGGCCCCAAACTTCACATGGCATTTTCCCTGTGTCTCTGTGTCCAAATTTCTCCACTTTTTAAGGACAAAGTCATATTGGATTAGGTCCCACCCTAATGACCTCATTTTAACTTGATTACTTCTATAAAGACCCTGTCTCCAAATAAGGTCACACTCTGAAAACTTCAACATGAATTTTGAAGGGAAACAGTTCAACCTCAAACAATAACTTAACCGCATGCAGTCTATTTAGAGTTGATATTTTACCACTTCACATAAAATATAAAGGTGACCCTATGGGTCCCTGAACCCTTCCCCACTGGCCTATATGTTGCAGTTGTTGTATGTATTACATGTGTACGTGCATTAAACAGAGCTGGGTCCTAGACATTTAGGGAATCAGGCTTGGCCCCTGCCCTGAGGGAGTCCTCATCCTGGCTCACTTGGGTGTTGTCCCTCAGTGTTTCTGTCCTTCCAGCTTTCCACCTGGAACTGTGCTTCTCAAAGTGTGTTCCGTGGACCAGCAGCATCCCTGTCACTTGGGAACTTGTTAGAAATGCAAATTCTCAGGCCCTACCCCAAACCTACTAAATCAGAAACTCTTGACGGTGAAGCCCAGCAAGCTGTGTGCTAACAAGCACACAGAGGTATTGCGTCCAGAGGTATTGCTTTATACTAGGAGATTGCATCATCAGGGCAAAGTTCCCCACCTGGAAGGGCTCCATCTCGGTGCCATCCTGTGGTTTCAGTGGATGAACTACTTTGTAGTGAAGGTAAATTCACAAAGAGTCTCCTCTGGTGTCTTGTCTTCTTGTCCCCCTGCTTAGAGCCTGGGTCCAGGGAAAAATCAGGACTTCTATGCTCTAGGCCAGGCGTCCTCAAACTACAGCCCGTGGGCCACATGTGGCCCACCGAGGACATTTATCTGGCCCGCCAAGTGTTTTTGCACATTTTGGTTTTTTACTTCAAAATAAGATAGATGCAGTGTGCATAGGAATTTGTTCATAGTTTTCTTTTTAAACTATAGTCCAGCCCTCCAACGGTCTGAGGGACAGTGAACTGGCCCCCTTTTTAAAAAGTTTGAGGACGCCTGCTAGGCACTGCATTCTACCCTCTAGACTCTGGCTCTGTTTGCCTTAGCCCATCAGGGAGGAGAGCCCTCTGGATCTCCTAGTCCAAACATCCAGAGAAGGAGAGAAACTTAGTTCAGGCTTCATAGGCTCATGATTTAGCCAGCTGGAGAGTCTGGTCTTGCCTCTTGCCTCAGACTCATTCCTGTAAGTGTGGACATATTAGACCCTCCAGATCAAGTCCTTCTGCATAATGATGAGATTCTAGGCAAGGGAAATAAATGGGGGACTGTAGGAAGGAAAACAGGGGAGGTAACATGTGGGAACATCTCAAAATCACTTGGCTAGCCCCACTGGGACCATCTCAGTCAATGTGGATAGCTTGGCCTCAAGGTTCAGAGAGCAGATTAAAGTGAAATCAGATGGAACCTGGAGTCCCAGGCCTAGCAGGCAGTCTCAGCAGCATGGGCCATGCCTGGTGCCATTTTGAAGAAACGGGCAGATTGAAGGCAGCTTAAAAAGTGAGAACCCACCAATGCCTGGAAGAATCATCAGATCTGTGCACAGTACAGGGAATTGAAGGGCAGGAATGTGGGTGGTGGGGGAGAAGGAGGAGCTCCTGGTTCCCAAATCCCAGAGCTCACCTGCTAGAAGTCGAGCAGCTTTCTTAGTGCAGTGAGCTTGACGCTGGCCTTCCTGTCTTGTCCCGGGTTCCTATGGTACCCTTTGTGTCCCCCAGGAACATGGTCACTTGCACAGGCAGCTGGGAGCTATGCTTGGACTCTGATTCGAACATAGCCAGTCAGGGCTTCTGATCATGGTTACATAGCTGGTGTTACCTCCCAGATAACAACAGAGATCTTCAGTTAACTCTGAGACCTTACTGTAGGCGTGGTTTCCATTTAGCTTCCTAAAGTGTTGAAAATAACTGTGGCCCTCCTTCACTGTTGTCTTGGAGCTATAAGTTTTGGCAACTATTAAAATAAAGGATGAGTCAAGGATGACTCCAAGATTTCTAGTCTAGCTTCCTCCTGTGCTTGTTGCTTCCTTCCTCTTTAGCTCCAGCAGCCTGACGTTGCTAACGCTCCTAGTGGATCTCTGCTACTCGGCCCACTGAATCGCCTTGATGGAGGAGCATTCTTGGCAGTAGGGGCTCCAGTGGCCCAGCTGGAGATACTCAATTCTCCACTGTCTGGACCACCAGCATGGCCAGCACAGCCAATGCCTTGCACCTTTGTGACCCTTGACGATATGGAGAGATCACTCATCTAGTATCTACATGCTATTTCTTTGCTTTCCATTTATTGCACCTTCTAGCACCAGGCCCTGTGTTATGCATCAGGGAATACAGAGGTGCCTAGATGGGGAAAGAAGTTCTAAATTGTACAAGCTGTGTTCTGAACAATTAGCATGTGGACTCTGAAGCCTCATCACAAATTGTGAGATGGGGTGTTAATGTCCCCATTTTCCAAATAGTTGAGGTCCAGAGGGTGGGTGGCTTGCCCGTAGTCACCGGCTGGTGAGCAGCACAGAAGGTGTATACGTCCCCAGGGTGTGCAGCCACCCTGCTGTGGCAGGTGGGTACTCAGAGCTGGTGCTATTACACCTCGGCAGGATTTAGCAAGTGGGTTGTGCCCTTGCTTTTTTTTTCTTAAAAAGTGTATATTTTGTTGAATAATTAATAAATCATTTTCAATGGTGGCAGAGGTAGCTCCATTGATTTCTATTTTTCCATGAACCACCTCCCACTGTCACCATAAAAGCAGCAGCTTTGCCATCCTTTGTGCCCTCCTGGGCCACCACCCCCCTTTTGTCCTCCCCCATCCCTACCCCTCCCGCCATGCCAAGTGTGCCCCGGGGAGCGACAGCACAGGCAGCCGGCTGCTGCCCACCTCTGCTCTGAATCCTCTGCCTGCGTGGGTGCGTGCGTGCGTACGTGCGTGCGTGCGTGCGTGCGTGTGTGCGTGCCTGCGTGCCTGCGGGACTTGCCACTCCCCGAGCACCCGTTTATGCAGAGGGTGGGACTGCTCAGGCACAAACTCCTCTGTGGCTGCTTGAGGTGGCAGAAGAGGTTTGTCCTTGAGCTAGAGACAAAATCAAGAGTTTCAACACAGTAGAATGAGCACGGCAGAAATCTTCCCTTTTGGGGCCACAATCAGGAAAAAGATAGAAAAAATGTAAAAAATAATAAATACATACTTAGACTTCAAGGAGCCTCTTTGGTCCCAAGTGTGTCCAGTATCTCCATAAGCAGCAGCAGAGGAGAGGCCTCAGGGCAAGCTGGAGAATATTTGTGTTTTTTCTGCTTTCGGGACGTGTGTGTGAAAAGAATACACATTCTCTTCAAATACATACGGACCATTTATGAGCACTGACTGCACACTAGGCTCCAAATGTCCAGTTACCCTAAAACATGCAAACAAACCTTAACATCAATAACATGCAAACCATGTTTCCTGACCACAGGAAAGCTGGAAACTAGAAATCAGTAACAAAAATTTCATTATCCTTATGCTTCCCTGTACATGTAATAACATATTTCTAATCTTAGCTGGAAGAAAATATAATTTTAGAGCTAGAGAGGAAGCATACCATTTAGAATTGAAGAGACATAAAAATACTACATTGCAAAACCTATGGATTATACTCAAAAGAATATTTGTAGACTGAAACTCATTTATTAGAAAATAAGAAAAATTGAAAATTGACCTAAATTTTCAAATAAAGACTCTAGAATTGCACTGTCCAATACAATTGGCCATTAGCCACGTGTGGCTATTTAAATTAAATTTAGTTTAAATGGAACAAAATTAAAAATTAAATTTCTTAGACCATTAACCACACTTCAAGGGCTCCACAGTCATATGTGGCTAGTGGTAGACACAGAACGTTTCCACTATGGCTGAAAATTCTATTGCAATTTCTTCTGGTCTAGAAAAAAAGGTAAAGAAAGGAGAAGAACGTAACAGAGATAAAACTAGAATTTAGCATTAAAATACTAATTACTAATGAATCGTTAATTATTAATTAATTGACCCCAAATTAATTAATAACCCCAAATTAATTAATAAACCCCGAACCTGGATCCTTAGAAGACCCCCAAATAGAAAAACCTTTAGCAAATACTATCTATAAAAAAAGAAAAAAGGCACTACAAACCAGAGGAAGGGAAAGGGAAATACAATTACAAACACAGAAGAGACTTAAATACTAGAATACTATTAGAAACTTTATGCCAATAGAGTTCAAAACCTAGATAAAAAGTTTTTTGACAAGAATAAAAATTAACAGTACTGTCCCCTCCTTCCAAAGAAGCTATAAACATACTATACCAATAACAATGAACGAAATTGAGATTAGAGTTAGACCTGCCCTGCAAAGACACTTGGTTGATATCATTTATGGGTAAATTCTATCCAGTATTCAAGGAATGGATAATGCTCATCTTATACAAAGAGTTCCCTAGAGTATATAGAATGTATGGGAAAGTATTTAATTCATTTTATCCTATTAGTATGCATAACTTGAGTAGGATAGCACAGAAAAAGATAATTATGGATAAGTTATGACCTTTGATTCTAAAAAAAATTCTAAACAAAAATATTTTCACATTGACATAAGCAGTTTGAGCCAGGCATGGTGGCTCGTACCTATAATCCCAGGTACTCAGGAGGCTGAGGTGGGAGTATCATTTGAGGAGTTCAAAGCCAGCCTGGGTGACATAGTGAGCCCTCCTCTCTCTCTCTTAAAAAAAAAAAAGAAAGAAAGAAAGAAAAAAGGAATAAGCAGTCTATTAAAATATGAATACATCACAATCAACTAGGGTTTATCCCAGCAGTACACAAATAGTTAATATTAGAATATCTGTCAGAAAAATTCATTACATTAATAGATTCAAAGTCAGGATAATGAATATTGTGCTAAATAGTACAATAAGACAAGAAAAGGAAATGCAGAAATAAAGAAATGGAAAGAAAATTACAAAGTGTCATAATTAATGGGTAATATGATTGTCTACATAGAATCAAAACAAATGAACTGAAAAATTATTAGAACATATAATAGAGCTTAAGATTAAAAAAAGACCAGATATAAACCCAACATATAAAAACCAATAGCATTTCTATATACCAGCAATAATCAATTAGTAATATAATAGGAAAAAAGACAACCAAAACTATAATGTGTTTTGGAATATACTTTGCCAAAAATGTATAATAACTCTTTGCAGGAAATTACAAGCTTTTATTGAAGAAATTGAAAGAAGACTCAAATAAATAAATTAGAAACTCAACATTGTAAAAAAATCCACTTTTTTCAAATTAATCTATAAATTTAATAGAACTCAAATGAAATTGACAGCAATATTTTTTTATTTCATCATATAATGGGGGTACAAATATTGTTATGGTTACATACATTGCCCCTACCACCCCACCCCCCCACACGCCAGAGCTTCAATCCCCAGGTGGCGTGCACGGCACACATCATGTAACTCTACACTTCCTCCTCCCTCCCGCCTGCCCTCCATCCTCCAAAAGATTTTTTTTTTTTACATTTTGGATACATTGTATAACTTTGCCTCTCCCTAAGAAGGGTTAGAGGTATTCCCTTCCCCCCAACAATGCTCTCCACATCCTTATGATGTGGGTCTTGCCCCACGTCCCGAAACCTTGGTGAACACTACCACCATTTGAGCACCATAGTTTTAAACAGTCAGTACCAATTTGATGGTGAGTACATGTGGAGCCCATTTTCCATATCTTGTGTCGCTTCACTTTGGATAATGGGCTTAAGCTTAATCCAAGATAGCATAAATGGTGTTAGCTCACTGTTGTTTCTTAGAATTGAATAATATTCCATTGTGAGCATATACCACATTTTAGCTATCCACTCATGAATTGATGGGCACTTGGGTTGTTTCCATGACTGTGCAATATGTGAATTGTGCTGCCATAAACATACGGGTACAGATGTCTTTATAATAGAATGACT
>CAUYPO010052045.1:0-24550 GCA_963574435.1 Cheirogaleus major
TAAGTCCTATTATTACTTCCAGTTGTCTGAAGAGGGAACTAAAATGTGAAATGACTTGCTCAAGGTCACAGCTGATATGGGTCTGAGCGGGGACCTGACCCCGGGCAACGGGCTCCAGGCTCCAGGATACGCACCCTCAGCCTCCTCGCTTCTCTGCGCAGCGAGAGGAGCTGGGCAGAGTCTGCCTCCACCCCCTCCAGCCCCAAAGGGCCCTCCACTGTCAGCTGACACAGATCTCTAGTATTAGAGAGCCGTTGTTTTATCTTCTGTTCAAACATAAACACTTCCCATGCAGGATTGAAGCTTTCAGCCTTTGCGTTACCTGAATTTGCCAGATATTTTTGGACACAGAGAAAACATCAGGTTGGAAAACTCAAGGTGTCTGAAGACTTGGAGTGTGGAGGGGGCTTCCCAGGGCAGGATTCTCAGACTTGAGCCTGCGCCAGACTCTCCGGGAGGCTTGGCTAGACCCAGATGGCTCCCCCCACAGCCCCCACAGCGCCCCAGGCCCACAAAGAGGGGTGGGGTGGGAGAGTCTGCGCTTCTCACGTGTGCCCACCTGGCCATGCCGCTGCTGCTCCAGGGACCACACTTGGAGAACCACTGCCCAAAGAAAGGGGAAGCTGGAATTCCAGAGGCAGACATTTCCGGCTTCACTGGAGGCCCCCGGGCAGCCAGGGGAAGCTGGGGTCCCTGCAGGAGCCTGGCAGTGGTCCCTGGCCCCTCCTCTGTGCGAGGCGCTCTTGGCGTCCTTGCCCAGCCTTGATGAATAGCCCTCATTTAGGCGGTGTGGGAAGCGCCTCTGCACAGACCTATCGGGTTTTTATTAACTGTTTTACTGTCGCAATTTCAAAATCAATCAAACAGTGCTGCCCTCCGGAGAGTCACTGGGGCTGGAGGGCTGAGGCTCCCAGTGTACACGCAGCGCCGCCAGGCCCAGACCCTCGGCGGGGCCTCGGCTTCCTCCTGCTCTGTGAACGGCCGGCTTTGTCCTCTCTCCGAACCAAAGCCCAGACTGGCCTGAACTGCGCACCCCAGACCAGAACTAACTGCTCACATTTGTTGATCCTTGAACCAAACCCAACCCTGAATTTCTCTTGCGAACCACTTACCAAACCAACATTCAAAACAAAACAGAGAGTGGGAAGAAAAGACCCTTAGCAAACCAGTTTGAATCGGAAGGGAGCCTATAATTTCCAAAACCATTAAACTAAAACAAACCTGGGACATCAAAAGCCTTCAAACCTGACTCGAGTCAATATTTCAGTTGGTTGGGCTCCCTGGCTTGGCATAGCTGAGCCCCAGGTGCGGAGAACAGGCTCTCTAAGCTCCAGGGAAAACAAGGGTCTCTGTATTGAATTAAACCACCCCAGGGAAGCCCCATCCTGTGATTTCACCTCACCCCCTTTCAAAGGAAGCAGTGAAGAATGTGGGAGGCCCGTCTGCCTTGGCCCGTCTCCTGAGTGGCTCCGGAATTCGGAGTGTGGATCCCAGGCCCAGGCCAGCAGCTAAGTGCTGGGGTCCAAGCCTCCTGCGACCTGGCACGGGGGCCACAGGGTGCTGTCAGCCCCTGTGGCGACCCTGGCCTGGAGCAAAGCCCCCAGCAGAGGGGAGGAGGAATGGCCTCTCCAAAGATTGGGGATGGAGTCTGAGGACCAGGGGGGCTTTGACGGTTTTCACAGGGCTACAAGGGTGCCAGCCTCGCCAAGGAGCGCGTGTGAAAGATGAGAACGTTGTGAGAATAGTGAGCAGATGAGAAGCAGAGGACAAAATCTGTGAGTTCTGAGGCTTTCTGCCCAGGCGGGGGCCGCCTAACTCAGGTGTCTACCTTTTACTGATCTTTGAGCATCACCAAAATGTGCCCTTACGGCTTAGATGCTGCATGCACTTGAGCCCTGCTACTTGGATTTGTCCTTATGCTACTTTGGTGACCCTTCCTCCCTCTTTTCTCCCTCCCTCCCTCCCTCTCCTCCTTCCTCCCTCCCTTCCACATGTGCCTTCATGAACCTGCCTGGCTCCAGGGACAGTCCTACTCAAAGGTAGAACGGGTACTGCCTTCTTTGTGATTTAAGAAGTGCTACTAGGGAGTATTATGCAGCCATCAAAAGGAATGGAGTGGTATTACCTGCTACACATGGATGAACTTCAGAAACATTATGCCGAGTGAAAGAAGTCAGATGCGGAAGGCCACATAGTGTATGATTCCATCTGAATGAAACATCCACGATAGGCCAGCCCATAGACAGGAAGCAGACCTTCGGTTGCAGGTGGCTGGGGGAGGGGAAAAGAGGGAAGACTGCGTAATGTGTGTGGAGCTTCCTTTGGGGGGATGAAAATGTTCTAGAACTAGATGGAGGTGGTGGTTGCACAACACTGTGAATGCACTAAATGCCTCGAGAGTACATGATTTAAAATGGTTAATTTTATGTTACATGAATCTTACCTGTGGGCTCCCTCCTCCTATCTGGTGTGTTATCAAGGTGCCTGCAATGCCACAAGACTCAGTATGGTGCGTGTAAGCGTGGGGGGTCCTCCCTGCCTCATGGGTGATGTCAAGGAAGCCTCAGGGAGCCTAGCCCTGAAGGAAAAAGTGAGGGTGGGCCCCCCAGGGCCATGGAAGGGAGAAAGTGACATTCCATGAGCACCCTGCCCTGTGGGCCTGGCCTGGGCACTTCACATGCAGGTGCATTCTTGCAGGTGAAGAGGCCGGTTGAGCGAGGGTAAGCAGCCTGCCCCAGGGCACTGGCCGGTAAATGGCGGTCTGGCTCCGGGGTCCATGCTTACAGCCCTGGCTCTACGTACTAGGCCCCAGATGGAGGGGCTTTAGAAGTGGCGCTGTCCTGGGCCTGGTTAGCCCTGCAAGGGCCACTCCCCTGGGCCTGCCCCTGCCCTCAATTTGACTCTAGTCTGTTCTCTGTCTGCCCTTTGCACCTGATGGAGGGGTCCCCAGGCTGGCCTGGCCCCACACACTAGAAACCTGGCCTTCCCTGTGTGCTCTCCAGGATTCGACACACACAGGAGGGGTCACAGGGGCTGTTGCAGACAGCTGGACCACAGAACAGCAGCCGCCTCCTGTCCGTGCCAGTTCTGTTCACCGGAGGGGGACAGTGGGGCTGTTCTTTTAACAAAGATGGGCCGGTGCCTGCTGCGTGCCAGGCACCGTGCTGGGTGTTCAGGATGCAGCAGTGAGCTCGTGGCCCCACCTACGAGTGGGGGGGACAAGTAAGGAGAGGCACAGATAGATCGGGCTGATCTGTGTGAGGTCGGGAGAAGCGCCGGGAGGAGAAATAAGGCAGGGGACGGGAGAAGCCGGGTGTGTGGCGAGGGAGAGGAGAGCTTTGGGGGCCTGGGGAAAGCCTTTCTAAGAGGCTTTCTAAGTGACAAAAGCCTTTCTAAGTGACATTTGTGCAGAGACCTGAATGAAAGCCCGGGGGGGAGGGCCTTCCAGGCAGAAGGAACAGCAGGTGCGTGGTCTCCGAGTAGCCAGTGCCCTCAGCAGGTTCAAGGAACAGCCAGCAGGCCCGTGTGGCTGGAGGACAGAGGGTGGGAGCTCAGAAACACAGGCCAGTGCCACTTGTGGGACAAGGAGGAAAGGGGGACTGTGGTGTGACTCCCGTCTGATGGGAGCCTTGGCGGGCTGAGCAGGGGGACGGCACTGAGGCCTAATGGTTGTCAAGGACAGTGCCCGCAGCTGTGTGGACGGTGACTCACAGGGTGAGAGGAGAAGCAGGGAGATGGCCCTCTGGGTCCTGAAGACTTTGCAGCCTCTGAGGGTGGCCTGCTGGGCTATAGGCCCTGACACTTACTGCTGTGTGACTTTGAGGAAGTCACTTAACCTCTCTGTGTCTCTGTTGCCCGATCTGTCACTTGGAAAAATAATAATACCTCCCTCATAAGGTTGTAGTGAGGATTATGTGGCAGAACAGCGGCAGCGCACAGCAGGCACTGAGTCTGTGCTGGGGACAGACTTAGCACGCCTTAGCATGGCGGAGCCGCCTGTGACAGGCTCCTGGGGGCAGAATGAGGCACGAACAAGGGTCCTGGTTGCCTCTCTTTCTGCTCCTCTCTGGGCCTCCATGTCCTCCTCTGTAAAGAGAGGATGAGTTAGCAGACCTTTACGGCCCCTCCAGTTCTAACACCTGCAGAATTGGAACCAACACCCCTGGCACACAAAGGAAAGGCAAAAGATCAAGCACCCGTGATGTGCCAGGAGACACCGCACAGGCTGCTGCGTTCAATCTTTCCAGTAAGTCAGTGAGAGGATCTTTCCATTGCATGAGACTGGTGTTTTTCTCTTTCTCTTTCTTTAGTCTGTTAGTATCATTTTTTTCACCTATTAGATAAAGATATTTAGGGAGAAATTTCCATTTTATTTTATAAAATTTTAAATTTAACTTAAATTTAAAATTTAATTTTCCTGGCTGTGTGTTCCATGTGCCCTTGAATGAGAAGTTTCCTGAGATGCTCAGTGTAACCTTTCAAATGGGGTCAGGGTTTGGAAACACAGAGGGGAAATCCAATTCAGTTCCCAGCCCAAGAATAAGGCAAAGCAAATTTGACAATTGCCTTCCTTGGTCTGAGATCAGTGGGAGTTAATACAGAGTTTTCCAGAGCTCAGTCCCCTGGACACTGCCTGGAGACCACACACCCAACCCTAGTGGCTAGCTGGGAAAACACTGTTGTCACAAAGCCCACGTCCCTTTCGCAAAGCCATGGAGTGATGTGGCAAAGCAGGTTAAAGGAGGCAAGAGATACAGAGCAGAGACCGAGTCACAGCAAGGCCGAGAAGGAAGCGAACACGCAAACTCGTGCCTCTCTTAGGCTCTGGCCAGACACTACGCTCCTAGTTTCATAGTTCATTGAGCAAACCTGGCCAAAATGCGTTGATGGATGGTTTGATTTCGACCTAGAGGAAGGTTACCGGTGGCTTGCCTTCGGGGTCTCTGTGTGGCCCTGAACTCATCAGCACACGTGTAGCAGCAGCTCGGCTTGGTGGGCGCAGACGTGGGCCGGCTTATCATGAAGCTGGGAGGGAGAGTGACTGCTCAGGTGTTTCAGAGTGTCAGGCTGGACCAGACCTTAGAGACCACCCCTTCTCCCTCTACAAAGAGCTGGGACTTGTTCAAAGTCACACAGTTAGTTTGTGGCCAAGACAGACCAAGGGCAAAGTTCTCCACCTCTCTGTGCCATGGGGACCGATTAGGATGCACGTGCCCTGGCCTGGGCAGGGCGTAACGGGGGGGTGGACACGCTGTGTTGCAGGTTCAGAGTGCTGGATGTGGGAGTGGCTCGCAGCTGGTCTCGTGCAAAAGACCAGGGGGCCGTGTGCTGACCTCGGGATGGACAGAAGCTGGAGTGAGATGCAGCCGCTAAACAGGGAGCCTCGCCTCTGCCCACAGCCTGGGCACCGCCCACATGTCCAGACCAGAGGAGTGACAGCCTCCTTTTTGTCTGTGCTCGTTGGCCGCTTTCCAGGACTTGTTTATTTCTAGGAGTCACAGATGAAGACACACATCAAGGTTTGAAGGCTGCAGAGAGGAGAATGGCTGCGCTGCCAAGGTTTGGGGGAGCTTGTTAGAGAATTTATTTAAGGAGCAGAAGACCTTTAGCCAGAAAAAGAGAAGGACAAGAGCCTTCAGTTCATGAGGGGCCTGTCATGGAACCAAGCCAGAGGCTTGTGGAGGTTGGTCCTAGAGGGCAGAGCTGCAACGCAAAGCCTTGTGGTGGTGGATTACTGACTGTTTCCCGTGGAATGCCGGGAAGTTAGCAGGGGTTACGTGGAACAGGGGGTCCAGAGTCAAACGACAGTAGGAAATGTACATATATTATACTCTGACTCCCCTTGGAGATTCAAAGTGCATATTAGCAAGTATGTATGCCAATATATAAAGCATATATGTATAAATGAGTACATCACGTGGGATGGATCCAAAGGCATAAAAGGGCTCGTCTTTGCCCGAGTTCTTTAGAAAGCAGAGGGCTTAGACGCTATGGCTTGGAGAGGAAGTGCAGTCTTAGGGACAGGGGTGAGGAGGAAGAGCCTACCTAAGGGTGTGGTACTGCAGCTGGGTACAACTGATTGCTGGATCCCAAAGAACTGCTGCTTGAGACACTGCCTTAAACTGTGTTTCAGGAGTACCACTACAGGGGGCGAGAGGGAAGTATGTGCCATAGGGTTCTGTCTCCAACTGGCTGAAGATTGGCTCCACCAAGGTCAATTCTCCTCCGAGTCTGGGTTGGGCACGTGTGGGCACTCGGTGTGGCCCTGTGGTGGTAATGTCCATAGGGACACCCCAAGGGGGAGGCAAGAGGCAGCAGCAGCAGCAGTTCCACTGTGAAATGGACTGGTGCCCACGCAGGGCTGGTCACGGCTTGAGGCTGGAACAAGAGACGTGTAAGGTGGAAAGGACCAGATGGGTCTGGTACAGGGTGTGATATACGTACAAGCAAGTCTTCTTCCCAAATTTTTATTACACTGTTGCTGGGAACATTCTAGTACATCTCTCCCACCACCCAGATCCCCCTATCTTGTGAAGCCTACAAGACAGAGTCCATGCATGGACAAGCATATATGTACATAAATATTCGAAGTAGGTAATATACGCGTGCACATATTTTCATACGAATGGGAGCATGCTATACCACATAGCCCTTTTTTTTTTTTTTACATAAAAATATGTCTTGGAGATCTTTCCTTAGCAGGACGCATAGAACTGTTTCATGCATCTGAATGGTTGTATAGCATTTCATCCTGTTGAAGTACTATAATTTGTTTAAATGTTTTATTAATGGACATTTAGGATGCTTCTAATCTCTTGCTATGCAATCACCATGGTAGTAAATATTCCTGTACCTCAGTCATTTTGCAACTCTGGGAGTTTATCTGTAAGGCAAAATGCCTAGAAATGGAATAGTTGGGTCAAAGGGAACATGAATTTGCAGTTCTGATAAATGTTGCCAGTTTCCACCCACCACCAATTTCGGGGCATACCTGTTACCCTTGTCCTCCCCAGCACGGCACTTCATCACACTTTGGATCTTTGCCAATGGAAAAGGTAGAAAAATGATATTTCAGCCTGACTTAAATTTTCATGTTTTAAGATATAAGTGAGATTGAGCCTTTTTTCACATGGTATTTAAAAGCCACTTACATTTTATTTTTGTGAACTATCTATATCTTTTGCCCATTCTTCTTAATTTAAAATTTTTAATATAAAATATTTCAAATATACAAAAGGCACATGTATATATAGTTACATATATGTATACATTATATGTTTATCATAAGGTGTAAAAATAGAAAAATATCTGTGTGTTCACTATCTAGATTAAGAAATAGACCATTATAATATCTTTGAAGTCCCCTATGTCCCCAGAGTAACCACAATTCTGAATTTTGTGTTTATTCACTCAGTTTACATTTTAGTTAGATATATGCACGTATATGTGGGAGACAGAGAGTTTATGTATCTCCTTAAACAATATATTATTGCGTGTGTTCAATATAAATGATATTGAACTATATGTATACTTCTGTAACTGATATTATTCAATATTTTTCAAAGTTCTCAACATTGTTTTTGAAACTTGCCCATGTTGTTGTTAATAGCTATAGTTTATTCATTTTTGCCGCTATATGATACTTTCTTTTATGATTAAGCCATAATTTACCCTTTCTCCTTGTAGGTCATCCCCAATTTTTTGTTACTACAGTGTTGCTAGGAACATTCTAGTACATCTCTCCTAGTGCACAAAATGGCCAAAGCAGAGTATATATCTCCAGGATTGGAATTGCTGGGTCATGGGATATAGGCATCTTCAGGGAGCAAGATAATGCACCTTTGTCCACTTACAAAATAGATTGCTGGACTTGTTATTGATTGTGTGGGCTCTTCAAGAATGGAAGCGATTAGCACTTTGTATATGAGCATATTAGT
The DNA here is from genome assembly GCA_963574435.1 of Cheirogaleus major. Classification (NCBI taxonomy): domain Eukaryota; kingdom Metazoa; phylum Chordata; class Mammalia; order Primates; family Cheirogaleidae; genus Cheirogaleus; species Cheirogaleus major. The sequence goes on from CAUYPO010052045.1 coordinate 7,938, forward strand.
GTTTAGATGCTCAGGAAAGTCCTGCAGTAAAGAACCTTCTTTAAGCGGGTGTTTCCCTAATTAAGTTGACCACAAGCCCCCTTTCTCCGTTGAGTATTTCTCAGGACGCACTCGGGAAACGCTGTTGGAAGGGAATATGCATCCAGACCTGGTCAGACAGGATGTGGCATCTGGGCAACTTTCAACAGCAGGACAAGGGCCCCTCCCCTGCCCAGGGGACCTTAAAGCTCCCAAAGGCAGAGCCTTGCTGAAAGCCTTTCTGGTCTGCCCTCCACCCTATGATTTAGGGACGCTGTCCTCACTGTGCACCCATAGTGTGCCAGGCCGTGTGCTGGACACTTCGTGTCATTATCTCTGTTCCCATAACCAAGAGGCTCAGGGCAGAGGGCTTCCTTAAAGGAAGACAAACTGGCCACCTGATCCAAAGCACACCCTCGCTCCATTGCACGATGTCCCACAGGACTTGCTGACAACCAAAGCAGTGCCCAAGACCCCGCTCGCCAGGCAGCCAGACACTGGCTTTGTCCCTTCCTGATGAGTCCTTGTCTGTCTCACTCCCCTGGGCTGTGGTCTGTGCTGCCTGCAGGGGCTGGCTGTTCTGACACGCACATCCTGGCTCTCCCATCTCCTGATGGCAAGTCTGTGCCCTTTTCCCTTGGGGCTCCCGGCACTCGCACAGGGTGTGGCACACGATCAGTGTCCGCTTGCATGACCAGATCGGTGATGACAGTAGCAGTGAATGTGCATTGGTTGCTCAGCACAGGCGGCCTCTGCGCTAAGGCCTTTATAAGCGTTAACCCATGTGGTTGCTCATGGCGACCCTGTGTAGGTGCTATTACCATCGCCTCTATTTTGGAGATAGAGAAACTGAGGTTGAGGGAAATTTGGACATTTTTCCAAGATCACACAGCCACTGAGTGGTGGAGGTAGGATTTGAACTCTAGTGCCAGGGCTTGTACCTGGCGCATGCTACACACCTGACCAGATGGACGAGCCAGGTGGCCCCTGTCTAGCAGATGCATAGTATTAATAGTGCCCAGGCATTGCCTATGGTGACAATGACAGGAGCCCTCGAGGCTTTAATTCAGCACTGCAGGGAGGCCTCTGGGAACAGGCACTCATGGGTTAGCGAGGACCTCAGGGCAAGTTCTCTGCCCTTCCCTGCCCCCTCATGCCAGCTGGGGTCACAGGCCCAGCCCAAGGCCACTGGAGGCTCAGGCGAGGAAACATTCCGGTTCACAGGAGTTGCCAGTTGCTCTGGGCAAGCTGCAAGCAAACAGCTGTGACTTGGGTCCCCAAAGCTCTCCCCCCCTTACCTGTGTCAACACTTTTATTTTTAAAGTGGCAGAGCCAAGGTGGGGGCTGGGGATGGGCAACAGGGAAGGAGGGAGCCGGCCCTTATCAGCACTGGGGTCCTTGCATATGTAACGCTGTCATATAATTAACAGTGAAGATCATTTACATTGTCGCTTAGCTAATTTTCATAATGTTTTCTTTATTATCAGAGGAAGAAATTAACCCAAGAATTTATTTACATAGCAGCCTCAAACAGTAACAGCTTGCTAATTGCCTGTTAGGTGATTAATAAGCTTACAGCAGATGCTAATGCGTCGTGGGTTCCCCGTTTCAAAGGTGCTCTTGCCGCACGCTTGTGTTTTTGGCAGCTTAATTAGTGCAATAATTATGTACTTGTTGCTCCTTCTTTCGAGCAAATACTGTCAAATGCTTAAAAGATTAAAGTGAATTATATCCTGAGAACTCACAGCGCTTGAGGATGCCCGTTCTTGCTAACTTCTCCACGAGTTCAAAAATAGAAGAGAATAAACAAGGAGGTCTAGCGTGCAGTGGGAGCTACATGAACACGAGTTGGCTGGGCTCTAGGCCTGACTTTGCCCTTCACAAGTGGAGGGACCTTGAAGCCTGCCTCAGTTTCCCAACTATACAAGGAGGGACAAATCACTGGCTTGGGAGAGGGGTGAGGGGGAATTTTAGAATCAGGGGGACTCAAGTGACAGCAACTGAGTGCAATGGGCAGATCGTGTTTGGGTCCTGATTTGAGCAAACCAGATGTAAAAAGACATCTTTGAGATAATCACAGAATCTGACCCTGGGCTGTGTACTAGATGATCTCCAGAAGTCATTGTTGATGTGCTTAGGTGTGATAACAGAGGAATGGTTATGTGAAAGAAAAATATGCTTGTCTGTTAGATACACACACTGAAGTGTTTAGGGTTGAAATGATATGATGTCTGTGATTTGCTTTAAAATACTCCAGCTGTCTCCTAAAAATATTGGGGTCCATAGATTTAAAAAGATTGCAAAATGTGGATTGATATTGCAGCCTGAGGGTGGATTCATTTGCGATCAACGGGACTATTTGCTCCACTTTTCCGTATGTTTGAAAATGTGCATAATAAAAAAATGGACCCTAGGATGAAAGGGATGAGAATTTTATCAAGACATCGGCCTCAGAATCCAACTGCCTCTGCTCAAGTCCAGCTCTACCCCTGCTAGCTGTGTGGCCTTGGGCAAGGACCTAACCTATCCATGCCTCAGTTTCCTCATCTGTGATGTGGAGATACACTTGTTGCACAACATGGTAAGCTTTTTGGGTAATTGCTCTTGTTACTATGATATTGCTGTCAGCTGAGGCTTTCCAGCTCTGCTGGGCGGAGGGGCCACGAGCAGGCTGGACATCGGTTCGCTCCCTCCCTGCCCCAGCACCGGCCCTGTCCCAAGCTCAGCCCAGCATCAGCAGTGGCCTCTGGCGAAAGGGGCTGCAGCCAGGATGGCTCCCCACTCTGGGACACAGCAGGCCTGCCTTTGTCACTCAGGACTGGGCCTAGCACCTCAGTTTCTCCAAGGCTCCACCCTTGGCCCCTCTAGCACTTGGTCACAGGGCCTGGCCTTACAGTGACGCACCCTCTTTCCCCTCATTCTGCTTCGGGCCAGACTCCCAGAGGCCTCTGCCCTGTGCCAGCCGCTTACTGGATGCTCCCTGTGGCCAAATGTCTGAATTTCTCTTGTTGCCGCCTGTTCCCTGCTTGGGAATCTGCGTTGCGACACTGCACCCCCTCCCCAGCCCCTGAAGCAGCACTCAGCCCCAGCACCTGTGCCGACTGTCCCGCTCCTGCCAGCTGAGGCCTGGGGCAGTGCACTCTCCAGCCTCTCAGAGTCGCTCCTTTTGTGCTGGCAGGAACAGGCCTGGCGTGTCTTGGCCAGGCCACTGATCCCTTGTGTGCCTTGGATCTGAGCCTCAGTTTTCCCATCTGTAAAATGAGGCGTTTAGACAAACTCTCTAAATGCCCAGCATTAACTGACATCCAGAACAGATGGAGCTTCTGCAGCCGTGCAGAACAGGCCCCAACCCAGAGCAGGAGCTCGGTCACCGTCTGGCTACTGATCGAACACATGAGCACGAGGACGCTTCGTCTCCTGCCCCCACCCAGCAGTCCAGATCCATGCTCCAAACTCCTCTTAAATACTGTCTTGTGGGGCTGCCACCCGGGTCTGAGCTGTGGGGAGGTCGGTGCAGTCACGAGGGCGGGTTTAATCACAGCATCACACTCAACTCACACCTCCCCCCAAACAATCCCTGTGCCTACCCAGACGTCATTCTGAGCACTCTCTGATTAAACAGGCCCCCGGCTCTCTGGGGCAGAAGCAAGATTTTACAAGGTGTGGGAAGGAAGGCACAGCCTGTATCACTTTAAGCAAGGGAGAGCCAGGGAGTCTCATCTCTGTCCCTAAACACACGGCTGAGCCTGCCTCACACCTTTGCTCACCAGTCTCCCCATCTCCTTTGAGGGTGTTCCCCCCACTCTCCAATCAAACCTCCATTTTTAGGGCTCACCTCCTCTAGGAAGCCCATGGTGGTTTCCTGCTGCTCATGGGGCCTTCTGTGTTTGTGTCCTGAGCAAACGTGAGCAGCCAGTTTTTCCGTCACCAGAACATCGCTGCTCTGCATGTAACTGGACTATACTGTCCGTCAGGGCAGGAGCCATCCTTTCTTCTTTCCCTGCTCCCACCCCAGGCCCCATCCAGGGATGAGCAGAGAGCTCTGCGGACCCAAATGTCACGTGTGGACCCAGAATCCAGAGCCCTGAACCTCTCATTCAGAGATGAGGAAAGCAGGATGCAGGAATGTCGAGCGTGTCCACGGGGCCCGGCGAGTTCTGGGAGCCCCGTTCTGGTTGTGCCTGGCGCATGGCTCTTTCTGTTACCCCATGCTGCTTCTGTGAATGCCCACTGGCCCAGCCAGGGTGGCACGGATGTCTGAGGCAGAGGCACAGAGACCTGGGCCAGGTAGCCCCCAACCTGAGGGAGTCCAGGGGCTCAGGTAGAGCCCGATAGAGCCAGAAAATGGGTGGTTTCCTGGGGAAAGGGGCATTCAATGCTAAAACTGGGCAAGTCCCGCACAAATTGGGATGAGTTGGCCACTCTGCCATGGCTCTGGATGACGCCTTGGGACCTCTGGTGGCTGGGTGAGCTGCAGGGAGAGAACGTCTGGCTCAAGTTGGGCCAAGAAGTTTCTTCCTCTCCAGAATCTGACACGTAAAAAAAAACAAGACTGATAATGAGTCACTTTAAAGGCAGAGCCCAGGACAGAGTCCACCAGCCCTGGCTGCAGAAGGCTTAGAGAAGCCCTGGGCGTGGCCTTCCCTAGGCCTGCAGCTCGGGTCACCTTCGGTTTGTAAGCTATTCCAGAAGGCTTCCGACAAACCCAGTCTGCCTTTCCCACCACCGTGCATTGACTGCATCTGTGATACACTTGCGTACTATACCAGTAGCTCTCATTTTTGGCCCTTCCCAGAGTGGCCCATTTGTATTCGTTTGTTTGACTTTTTGATGATTGCCCTTCTGTGGTTCCAGAGGGCAGACACCAGGTATGTCTTTAGTTACCACCCATGGCCAGAACTTAGCACGGTGTCTAGGATATAGGAATCACAGTAGCTAATGTTTTTTGGTAAGCACTTAACATATGCCAGTAGAACCAAGGAAGGAAGACTATGAAGGGTGCTTAAATGAGCCAGAGTAGGTTTCTGTTGCTGGCGACCAAATGGACCCTAAGTAATGAAAGCCTTTCTTTGAAGGAGTCACTAAAGGGCCTCCCTTTGTGCATTCATTTCCTGGCTTGTTTCATACAATGAACATTGAATGCTAATGGCAAGGGGAATATGAAATACAGCCCTTGTCCTGCAGCAGTGGCTCTCAAACTTCAGAGCATCAGAATCACTTGGAGGGTTTATTAAAGGCAGATTCCTGGGCCTCGTCCCCAGAGTTTCTGATTCAACTGATGTGGATGGAGCCTGAGAACAACTTTCCCACAAGTTCCCAGATGATGCTGAGTCTGCTGTTGGGGACCACTTTTTCAGAACCACTGCCCTGTGAGAACTAAAGATCTACCTGGGAGGCAGGATTTTCATGGAATCAATATTAAAATGCGTGACAGAGGCCAAAAGTATATTAGTTAGATCTCGGGCTTCTTGGCGTCTATTTCCCCTTCTTTTGGTAACAACACCCTGATTTCTTTTAGAGGCTCTACCCCTCCTTCACCCTCAGGCCATGTGTTCCCGTTCAGGCTCCCGCCGGGCTGCCTGGAAGAGCACGTGTGCACCCAGGAACATCCAGCAAGGACACTCAGCCCACCCAGGCACATGACTCACACTGGCCCGATCAGGTCAAATCCCAGGACCTTTGCAGGAATCGTGAGGAAGTTGGACTTTTTTGCTGGCTGGACAGAAGTCCCTGTGGTCATCTTGCCAAGGTGTGGAAAGAGCCCCTGAAAATGTTGCTGATGGGAGAAAAGCAGAGGAGAGGGCACTGTTGGCAGATGCGGCCATTCCTGAGCCCAGCCCCCCTGGGCCTGTAGCTACATGGGTACAGGAGCGTATAACCCCCTTCCTGCGTAAGTTGTATTCTGGGTGGGATTTTCCAACATGCAATGGAAAGCTTCCTATGGGAGACAGAGTTCTCCAGGAACTTTGAGGGAGGTCATCCTCTGTGGGTAGGGAAGCGTCGCAGGTGACTAGACTCGTTTCTTTGTGAGATCGCATGAGGGTATTAGCAAAGTTGTGCTGATGGAAAGAGCCAGGTACGGACAGAGGCCACCGCACAGAACAGCTGGGCTGGCCCCAGGTGTCCAGGGGACTCTTCTGGATGACTTGAGCCCAGCAGGAAGAGGGATGTCTTGCTACCCCAGTGGGAACGCACTTTGCCTTTTGCGGTCCCCTTTCCCAGAAGAGGTCACCCCAGAGGTTCCCAGAGCCTGCTGGCCCCTTGAATCCAGACTTCCTGCCCAGACGGGCAGCTGGGATGAGGTCATGGCTGGGGAGAGTCTTTTATCCTCTTGCTAAGCTTCTTCTTTCAGTAGCAATTGCTGTCTTGCTTAATCTCAGAATTATCTGATTGTCACAGTAGAGTTTTCCACATTAGGCAGTGAGCCAACAAGTTACTTAACCTATAATTGCCCTTTAATGAAGCCCATCTTCAAAACTGAATTGTCAAAGGGAAACTTGTAAACACTTAGCGGGGTCCAAGACCAAGCTGGCCCCAGACGTTGCAGCCAGGCCCTTGACTCCTCTCTGGCGTCAGCCACATTTGTCTGTGCTGTTGGGGCTTTATCGCCAGCTGCCACCCAGAGTAGAGAGGAGGCTGGTGCTTGCAGCAGCTCCAGACGCAGGTTGAGCCTTTTAAAAGTTTGTGAGTGCTTGGTTTGGGTGCACTCATTCCCCTTTGCCGAGTGCCCCCTCCTTTCCAAAGCTCTATGAGATGTGAGAGTGATGGCCAACTTCATAGCTGGAATTTTGCACAAGCTCAGCAACATCTCTCTCTAGGGAGCCCGTGTGATGGTGGGAATGTGGCCGTGGATGGTCCACACTATGTAAAGAGTAGGTGAGGGAGGTTGACATTAAAGAAAAGGTCTTACTATAACAGCAGTCTGGGTGGGGTCTACACTGTGGTCAGGTGTCTGCCCTCGGAAACTTCCAGTAGCATCTTAGCATGTTTGAAGTGAAGTGTCATAGTCACATACACTTAGCTGCTTCATAGCACGCTCATCTTTATCCAGGGCACACCAGGGTCAGGGGAGAAATATTTACAGAGCATCTGCTCCGTGCCAGGTATTGTGCTTGGCACTTTATCTGCTTTATCTGCTTTAATTATCAGAACAAGCACGTCTAGGAGCTCAGTCCTATTGTCCTTATTGTGCAGATGAGAAGTCTGAGGACCAGAGAGGTTAAGTGACTTGCACAATGTCAGAGATTGTGGGTGTGGGAAGTAGGATTTGAACTCAGATTTGTCTAATGTCAAGGCAGGTCAGTGTTCCTTGGCCTGCTTCTCAAACAACGCTGGCCTGAAGCCAAGGAGAGGTGCACGTAGGAAGGGCTGTGGCTTCATGAATAAAATACTATGCTGCCTGGGATTTGCTTCAAAGTAACACAAGAGCGTGGGAGGTAGACAGGAATATAGATGACAAGATGGGCTGTGAGGTGACAGGTACTAAAGCTGGGTGGTGGGCACAGAGGTGTTCATTATACAATTCTGTCCAATTTTGTATGTATCTGACATTTTTCATTACAAAAATATTTTTAAAACATAGCATTTCTCCAGAAGTCAGTGCCCTTTCTAGTACCCCGTAACTCTCATACATGTCTGTCACTGCCCTAAACCCACCACGCTGCGTTGGAGCCACCCTTTAAATTGCCTGTGCCCCCCCAGGGCTGCGAGCTCCATGAGGACAAAGGCCGCGTCTGTCTTGCTCGTCTGACACATGTATAGAGAATGCACAAATGACCGAAGGGCCTGGCGCACAGTAGGCACTCCACAAAGGTTTGCTGAGTGAATGAGAAATCCAGATAACTGGGTCTTGGAGGCCGGCGCAGTGTTGACAGGCACAAAGGTTACAGGGCGGACTCGCGGGGCAGGGGACCGCTGGGGCGCAGGCGCCAGCAGCAGGCGAGCCGAGCGCGGAGGTGGCGCGGGAGAGCCGGCCGCGGCCAGGACAGTGGCCAGCAGTGATGACGTTGCCCCTGCGGGAGCCGGCGTGGCCACTCTTTAACAATGTATATTTCACAGACGCGCACTGACAGCTTTTGTTTTGTTCTGTTCTTATCGCCACGGCAGGGTCAACCTCCTGCCCGCTGCGAACAGTGAACCCTCAGTTTCAGTCTCAGCTCGTTAAGTGAAGAAAGCTGGGCGCGTGGGCCTGCGGGAAGGCGGCTCCAAATGAACGCCTACGTATTTTTGAGGACTTGAAGGAAACAAAAGAAATCCATTAAGGGGACAGCCTCAAGTTCCAGTTGGGACTGTAGATCCTGGTGCCTTTCCTAGTATTCCCTCGTGTGAGAGAGAAAGAGAATGCCTCCTCCTTCCCCAGGCCATGCCAGGACCTAGCGCCATGTGGAAGCCGGGGATTGGAAAGGCCAGGGCAGGAGTCCGGGATGGTTTGGAAGCGGGTGGCCCTGGCGGGTGGGCCTGCGTCCTGAGACTCTGCAGGCTCCGTGGGGTCTGGTCCCCCACCAGCCTTCCTGATAAAAACCACACTCTGCGGCTGGCCTCGGTTGAGGTCACAGGGGGCCTGCAAGGCTTAAGACGCCTTTGAAGGCCTTTCTTGTGCAGGTGGACTTATTCCACTGAAGCACAAGCCACATAGATGACAATCCAACAACAGTGCAAGTGAATGACGCCTTCTAGAGTTTGTAGGAGCTTCCACATCCTTGATCTCGTCCTGCCCTCCCAACAGCCATGGGGGAGTGGGAAAAGGAAGGGTCTGGAAACTGAGGCTCAGAGGAGTGATGTGACATGCCTGACATGGTGCGGCAGGGAGGTGGTGAAGCCAGGGTGTTTCCTTCTCGTCTGGGTGTGTGCTCTTTCCCAGGGACTCCATACTTGGCCCAGGTGAGGGCACAGGTCTCCCCTCCCCCAGTTCTCGTGGCCTGCTTTGGCACTTGTCGCCATGGACACCCAAACCAGATTAAGAGGATCCCTCTATGGTCCTATTGCCTCTAGAAACACCAATGGCTCCCACTGTCTCCTGGAAATATTGATGACTGCCACCTTCCGGGCCTGCCTCTCCCCCAGTTGTTCAAGTTATTTCATGTCTCTGGAATATTAATCAGTCTGAGAGGCTGAAGCAATGGATTGTTCTTAGGAGAGGCCAAGATAAACGTAACTGCATCTGGTAGAATAGCTCCTTTAGTCATAGCACCTTGCTTTTCTCAAGGGCCTCACGTTTGCTGCCTTACTTGAAACAAGCAGTAGCCTTGCAAGCTGCCTGCGATGATGGTGACTGCCTTCCTCCTTAACGAGGAGGAAACAAAGTTCCGAATAGTTCTGCGTCTTGTCTGATGTCTTGTGTTCTGCCCTTTTCACTTTCTGAAGTTTTGAAAACGGTAAGTCAATCTTTACCCTTACTTTTAGAATGAGTGTGTTGGAGAGGATGGTTGGGAGGAATTTTTAATCGCATTTTTAAGAAACTGATTTCATTACAAGGTAGTAATTATTACACATGCTTAAATACCTTTTTGCTTCTTTTGTTCTTTACTCTCTTTGTGTCTGAAAGTGTAAGCTTAGTTCCCCTCCCCTGGAAGCCCTGGCTTAGTGGAGGTGGGGGTGGAGTCGGGAAGGGTAGAGCCTCCCCCAGGTGCCTGCTGACTGGGGACTCATGTCCTCCAAGTTCACGATTACTGTGAGGGCTGATCATTTTGTGTGATGGCTGGGTGTTAATCTGTCTGTTGTCCCAGCAGACTGTGAGGACAGGCAGGGGAAGACAGGCTCTGGCGGCGGAGGAATGGAAGGGAGGCTGAGAGTAGGAGCTAACTAGATGTGGGGACCTGTTGTGACTCTATAGCAAGAAGCCAGGGAGAAGGAAAGAAGCCTTGAGCAAAAACGAGAACTAGAGAGATCAAAAGAAGGAGATGGGCTTTTTAGGATGTGGAATTTGTATCACTCTCTGCCGTGAACTTGGGAGGAGTCAAGGACTACCTCTCAGATTCTAGTTTGAACAGCCAGGCAGACCGATAGTGAGGCCTCGGTCAGGGCCTGGGGAGCACAGGAGACAAGGCGTCACGATGGGGAGAACCAAGGTGGTTAGTGCCGGATGCACTGAGTCTAAGGTGCCTGCGAGTCTGCACTGCAGATGTATACGAAACTGGGTAGGCAGCAGCCTCTCCGTGGGACTCAAAGCCACGGCACTGTGGAATTCGTGGCCCCTCTCATGCCCATGAGCTGGAGGGTTTCTGCCTCTATAAACTACTATCTGGCTCCCCGATGGTTCTAAATGACCTAAACTATTAGATATCATCATTTCTCATGTTCCTCTGTGCCTTCCACTGCATACCTGTGGTGAGGATCCCTGAGGCTACGTGAATCTCATTCAGTTGCCCTTTTTGAAGCATTAAAGGTCACCTAGCAGCAAGATGTAACAAGAGGAGCCAGGAAACCTGGCTTCAAGATGTGGCTCAGCCAACAGCTACTATGAAATATTGGGGTCACATTCCTCTCTGAGCATCACTTCCCTCAAACCTTAACAATAAAGTGACTAAGTTCCTAGGCTGGTAATATCAGAATAGCTTGTGTTGGACTAACTCGCCCATATAAAACAGTTTTAATGTATTAAAAAAACACAAAAAGCCAAGTATTTGAAAGCACTGGAGAGCTGCCAAAACCAGGCAGAAACTGGAGTGAGTTTGACCCTTGAAAGAAGATAACCTCACTGGGTGAAATCCATGTTTAATTAGCATTTCTTCTGCGTGGACTGTACCTCTGCTTGCACGGCATGGGGTAACTAGAACTCAAGTAGAAAACCATAGTCATTCTGCCTTTAGGTGTCAGAGGCGGGAGCTCAGGGCTGCCAGAGGACCTGGAACTTAAGTGGCGATATCTTGAAAAGGAGAGTGCCGCTGAGAGGGGAGCCTGAAAATCTGCATATAAACCACCCTCAGATCTGTGACTGACCCCCGAACTGTGGGTGCATGGAGGTGACATCTAGCACCAGCTAGAAGTCTGTAAAAGCTGAGCAGAGATTTTAGCCATGGCTCAACTGCAGCTGCTGAGACAGAATTTAGAGTTTGATTTCCACCAAGTGAGCAAAATAAATCTACGTCCAAGAACTAAGGGATTCACCCTAAAACTAAGGTAAAACAAATATTACATGCCATACAACAAAGTGGAAAGTCAAGCCTCAAGTTCAAAGTGATCATCCAACAATTTACCTGCCGGCCAGAACAACAATTCAGAAGATAATGGAATCTAGAGTCTTTACAACATATCACCCATGATATCCAGTATAAATTTAAAAAATTACTAGACATGAAGAGAAAAAAGAAAATGAGATTTAAGATCGAGAGGAAAAGCAGTCAGTAAAAGAGATAGCAAGATGACTCAGATGTTGGAATTAGCATATGATAACTTTAACACATTGACTGCCACACTAGAAAAACAAATTTTTCATTGGGGCCACCGTGTTTTATTACAAAAACAGAATAAAAACTTTGAAAACAAAATGATCCTTTCTAATTTAATAAAAAATTTGTTTTTTTTTTAATGTTTTCTGTGTGTGAGTTATATGCAACTTGAAAAATAGTTCTCGTGGCTCCCAAGGTGAAGAGATGTGTGCTTTGCATACGCTTCAGATGGCCCCAGGCTCAAAACTAGCGTGAGTTAAATACAACTCACATGGCAGTTAATGTGTTAAATCACCTATTATAAATATGTTCAAGATCTTAAGGGAAAATTTGGTTATAATGAGTGAATAGATAGGAAATCTCAGCAGAGAAATGAAAAACAAACAAACAGAAATGGTATTAATAAAACTGAAAGTAATAATTAAAATAAAAAATTCCCTGAATGGACTTATTAGCAGATTAGAAATGACAGAAGAAAGATTCAGTGAACTCAAAGATGTATCATTAGAAATTCAACCTAAAAAACACAGGGGAAAAGGGGCAGAAAAAATATTTTAAAAAATGGCTGAAAATTTCCCAACTTGGTGAAAAAAATCAACCTACAGATACAAGAAACTCAGTGAAACCCAATATAGAATAAATATAATATAAAGAAAATTACGGCAACCAAATGTTTGTACTCTCATATTTTCTTGAAATAAAAAAAATATATTTCTTCTATAGAAAAAAGAAAGAAAATTACACCTAGATACATCATAGTTTAACTGCTGAAAACCAAAAATAAAGAGATACCTTGAAAACAGTCATAGAAAAGAAGACATGTTCCATACTCTGGAGCAAATGTATAAGTAACATCTTTAAAGTACAATGGAACGACAATCTAAGGCACTCAAAATGGAATGGCATCTTTAAAATACTGAAAGAGAAAAACTGTTCTACCCAGTATTCTATATCAAGTGAAAACAGTCTTCAACAGTGAGGATAAAATACAGTTTCAGATAAATAAATTCTCAGAGAATGTGTTGCTAGCGTAAGTTCTTTGAGTTGAAGGTAAATAACACTCAGACCTACAGAAAGCAGTGATGACCAGTGGTGGTGGTGAACATGTGGAGAAATATAAAATGCTGTCTAAAAGATACCACTTTAAATATAAAGACACAAATAGACAAAACAGAAAAGCATTAAAAAGTATAAAACATTAGCAGAAGAAAACTTGACTGGCATCAAGACAAGGAGAATTATTGTTTCAACAATGATAAAAAGGCTAATTCATCATAATGACATAGAAACTGCACTGCTTTAACAGTTGCTGAGAGAAAAGTGTTAATATCTCCAACTACGGCTCTCCGTTTTTCTATTTCTGCTTTTAGTTCTGTATGTTTTCACCATGTATTTTAAGCTCTATTATTATGTGCATACACATTACAATTACATTACAGTGCAGCTTCTATGTCCAAAAAAATCAGTAAGCCTAAAAAGATTTGAACAATACCATCAACAACCTAGAACTCCTTGATATTGATGAACTACTATACTCAACGGCTTCAGAATACACATTTCTTTCAGCTACAAAGAAACAAGCAAAACAGACCAAAGTTTGAACCATAAGATGCACCTCAATACATTTAAAGGGATTGAAATCAAATATGGTATGTTTTCTGACTACAGTGGAATGAAATAAGAAATCAATGCAATAAGATATTTATATACTTAAAAAAATCCCAAATATTTGGAGATTAACAACACATTTTTACATAAAGAAGCAACTGCAAAAAAGTAAATAATGCAATTGTAAGAAGAATTAGAAAATATTTTAAATTGAAAAAAATAAAAATGCAGCATATCAAGATTTGTGGGACACAGCTAAAGTAGTGCTTGAACTATTTGGTTTCAGATGCTTATATGAGAAAACAAAGAAGGTCTAAACTAAGCATCCACTTTAAGAAGCTACAAAAAGAAAAAAATTACACCCAGTAGTAGAAGGAAGGAAATAATAAAGACAGGAGAGGATAATAATGAAATATTAATAGAAAGTAGAAAAATAATGGATAAAAACTAATAAAGGAAATGCTGGTTCTTTTAAAAAAGCAACAAAATTGATAAAGTCTTAGGAAGACTGAGAAAAAATACAAGTTGCAAATATAAAAAAATGAAAAAAGTGACATCACTACATATCTCACGGACACTAAAGGGATAATAGGAGGATATCATGAACTACACTGTCAAATTTTACAACTAGGTGAAATTAACAGATTACTTGAGAAGCACAACTTACCAAAACTGACACAGAAAGAGATGAAAAAAATTGAACAGCTCTGTATCTATTAAAGAGATTGATTTTATTCTAAAACTCTTCCAACACAGAAAATTCTAGTCTCCAATGATCTCATTCATTAAGTACATGAAATATTTTGGGAAAAAACAATAACAATCTTACAAAAATGCTCTCAGAAAATAAAGAGTGAGAATAGTTACCAACTCGTTTTAAGTGGCTAGCATAATCCTGATAACAAAATTGACAGACAGAGGAAAAGTACAGACCAGTATCTTTCATAAATATGATAAAAAATTCCTTAAAAAATATTCACAAAGTGAAACTGGTAACATATAAAAAGATAATGTACCATGGCCAATTGGGGTTTGTCCCAGGAATGCAAAGTTAACATTTGAAAAGCTGTTTTCAAATTACAATTTAATTTACCATATTGATAAAATAAAGGAGAAAAAAAAGTATGATCATCTCCATAGATCCACTAAAAGAACTTGGCAAATTCGACACACATTCACAATAAAAATCTCAGCACACTGGGAATAGAGGATAATATCCTCAATTTGATAAAGGATATCTGTAAAATAACTCACACTTGACATACATGGAAATAACACAAAATATTAAATGCTTCTCCCCCTAAGATGGAAATGAGGTGAGGATGTCCACTCTCACCACTTCTATTCGTCATTGTATTGGAGATCTTAGACAGTCCAATGGGTAGAACAAAAGAGAAATAAAAAGCCTTAAAATTTGAACAATAAAAGTACAACTGTCTTTATAGACAACGTCATTTTTTAATGTAGAAAAGCATAAGGACTCTATGAAGCAACTCCTAGAAGTAGTTAAGTTAATTTAGAAAGGTCATAGGATACAAGGTCAATATACAAAAATCTATTGTCTTTCAATATAACAGCAGTAAAAATTGGAAAATGAAATTTTAAAAAGTCATTTTATGCTAATATCTCAAAACACAAGATACTTAGGAATAAATTTAATAAAATATGAATATTATTTATCCTAAAAATTACAGAATATTGCTAAAAGAAATTTAAGTACGCCTTATAAGTGAAGAGATATTCTGTGTTCATGAATTGAAAAACCTCAATATTGTTAAGATGTCAAGTCTCCTCTAATTTATCTATGGATTAAAGTAATCCCAATCAGAATCTTGAAATGCTTTTGTAGAAAATGACAAGAAACATGTCATTAAGCATTTACATGGAAAAGCAAAGACACAGAATTGTCAAACAATAACTAAAAAACAAAGAAAAATTTAGAGAACTTATACTACCTGATTTCAAGACTTAAAGTCAAGCCACATAATCAAGACAGTGAAATATTAGCTTAAGGAAAGAAAAATAAATAGAACAGAATAGAAAGACCAGAAACAGACTCACATGCATACAGTGAATGGGTTTTCATCCAAAGTGCCAAACCAATTTAATGGGTCAAAGAAAGTCTTTTCAGCAAATACAAAAATCTAGATAAATATACAGTAAAAATAAACTCAGAACCCTACTTTTCACCATATACAAACATTAATTTTAGATATATCATAGACCTAAAGGAAATAGCTAAAACTGTAAAATTTTTAGAAGAAAACCTGGGAGTATATATTTGTGACCTTGGGGTATAAGAATAGCCAGTAAGTACATGAAGCAGTGTTCAACATCACTAGCACCAGGGAAATGTAAATTAAGACCACAGTGATCCACTATTACACATACACCAGAATGGTAAAGACTGACAACATGAAATGTTGGTAAGGATGTGGAGCAACTGGAATGCTTATACATTGCTGGTGAATTAAAAATAGTACAATCGCTTCAATTATAAATTTCTTATAAATTTAATCATTTGCTTACTTATGGTTTAGCAATTCTACTGCTGGGAATTTATCCAGGAGAAATTAAAATGTGTGTCTCCCCAATAACATGTATATGAATAATCATTGCAGCTTTATTCACAATAGCAAAAAACAGGAAACAACAGAAATGCCCGGGAACAGAGGGGCTGGGTAAGCAAATTGTGATATCTTCATTCATTGGAATAGTACTCAGCAGAAATTGGAATAAACTACTGATGCACACAACAACGTGGAAGAACATCACAGACGTTATGTTTAGTGAAAAAAAAAAAACAGTACAGGAAAGAACAAATAGAATATGCTTCCATTTCTGTGAAATTCTAGAAAAGGCAAAACTCAGCTCTGATGATGAAAATCAGCAGTGGTTGCCTTAGTGCTGGGTGTGGCTGGAGCAGCACAGAGGAATTTCCGGGACAATAGAAATGTTCTATATCTTGGTTGACATGGCGTATATGTTTATCAAAAGATAAGATATGTGTATTTCACTGTGTGTACATTTTGCCTTAATTAAAAAAAAAAACTTAAGGAAATGAAATAAAAAATCACAGGATTCTGATATTCCAGGAGGCTCGGGTACCCAAAGCAAGGGCTTAACTGCCGTGGGGCGTGGTCGGTGCTTGCCTTTCTCTGCAGCAGCTGGAGCCGAGGAAAGAAAGACTCAGCAGACTGGGAGCCCAGGGAGCCTGTGGGCCTGGCTTGTCCCCAGCTGCCTGAACGAGTCACTTTGGCTTAAGACGTGTCTATAAATTAATCCTGAAGTCTGTGTGAGCCTGTCGGTGTTACACGCTGGTCTTCTCTCTGTCTGTGTGTGTTTTATTTTAAGCCTCCTCCCTCTCCCTCCACTGCCATGGCCTTCAGAAAAAATAACTATTCCCTTGGGGTGATGTGTGACCCCCAAATCAGAGGATACGTTGTCTGGCCAACTTGGGCAGGAAACAGAGGGAAATTTCCTGGAGGGCTGCACCACCAGTCAGATCTAAAAGGACTAATGCTTTCTTACAGCCTTCGTGTCCAAGGGGAGGGAGCAAGTCCAGATGACCTGGGAAAGACACACAAATAGAGGCCCTGC
>CAUYPO010052048.1:0-54593 GCA_963574435.1 Cheirogaleus major
CTCCGCCTGGGAGGGAGCAGGGCAGGGGTGCCACACGGTACATGGGAGGGAGCTGGGCAGGTGTGCCACACGGTACATGGGAGGGAGCTGGGCAGGTGTGCCACACGGTGCATGGGAGGGAGCTGGGCAGGTGTGCCACACTGTGCATGGGAGGGAGCTGGGCAGGTACACCACACTGTGTGTGTCTAAACCCTGCCTCTGAGCTCTTGTCCTTTGTTTCACAGAGAAATGCAGATTTTTAATCTTTTGGAGAATGCTTTGAGATAAGAACAATTTAGGTCTCAAACACACTAGCAGAATAAAGCCTTGTGTTTTGATGGCTCCGTGCTCTGAGTGCTGCAATACCTCGGCCATTGTCTAGCTAGGAAGCCACCCAGGCCCACGGAGAGGTGCTGAACCATTCTTTGCAATGAGGCATTGGCTGCCACTGAAGAGGAATTCATGCATTAAGCTCAAGGTCAGAGTGTGGCAGAACGGAGAGAAAGTTTAACTGTCACATTGCCCGAGTTGAGAATTTTTCACTCGGGGAAAGAGAAACACTGCCCTGGGGTTGAAGGATCAGAGGCTCATTCTGGCCGCAGCTGACCTGCAGCGGGCGCTTGTGGAAATTCCTTAACTTCTCTGAGTTCAGCTTTCTTAGGTGTGTAACTAGAGCGAAATAGATCTCTCTTGCCTACTTCTTGAATGCAATAGGTAGGAAAACAGGAGAGAAGAAATAGTGGTGCTTTGAAAGTTAGGGAACTGAAGATCTGTTGCAGGTGCTGGGCCCAGAGGCGAGCCTGGCGTGTCTCCCTCCCCGGCGGGCGCTGAGGGCTCAGGAGCCGACAGGTGAGCCCCGGCGTGTGGCGAGCCGTGCAGAGTTTCCCGGGGCTGCGGGGGCGGATGGAGCGGGAAGCAGCTCCCCGTTCTGTTAGGAAGGCAATTCTCTGGACAAGCAGACATCTGGGGGTCGTCACCAGCAGGTCAGGTGGATCTGGACAGGACACCAACAACACCCGGCAGTTACTTTTCTTCATTTCTGTCCGCGTTGTATGAGTCAGCGTGTGCCTTCCGCACAACCAGGCAGTGGACGTGCATTTGTGAGTCACACTCAGCACCTGTGATGGTGCCTGTGGCTTGGTCGTTGTCTGACCGCACACAGCTGGTTGGGGTAGGGACGGGGGGACGGGAGAGGGAGGCAGGGTGGTGAGTGGATGCTGGGTGCAGAACCCACTGACACACCGGCCACTGGAAGGCGTTTCAAACCTCTGCCAACCCTGTTAGTTCCCACAACACCGCTGCGGGGAGGGGGCTGAGATTTTGTCACTTTTCCGAGCTTAAAGGGCCGGTGGGGACAGGCTTGTCCAGCACACTGAGCAGGGCCCCATAGTTGCCTGGGCACCTGCCTAAGACCGTCGCCGGCACGCCGCGTTCTGTTCGATACAGCACGTCGTGCCCATTGGCGCGGCCAGATCAGCAAACAAAAACACAGTAACTGGGACCTCCTCATACTGAAAATGTATTCGTTGCTTATGTGAAATTAAAATTCAACTAGATACCCTGCATTTACCTGGCAACTCTACTTTCAGAAGACACCTAAGAGGCATCCAACGAATATGAAGCGACTTGGGCCTGCCGGTCGCCTTGTCTGCTGTCACTGAAACAGCCGCCCGGGACGGTGGCCGTGACAGCACCAAGACGGAGCGCAGGCCGGCCCGGCAAAGAGGCGGTGGGTCTACTCGTGGCACCGCCGTGCGGGGGCCCCGCGCCCCACACGGATGCTCTGTGTCGTCAAGAACTCTCGCCACGCGGGAAGCACTCGAGGAGAAACAGGGGCGGCAGTGTAGATGCAGGCCCTCGCCTAACCTCAGGGCTTGTGTCGGGCGGGTGGCTCCTCGCCATCTTGGTCTTCGGTGCGAACCGCCGAGAACCACGCTTTGGGCAAGGGGAGTGGACAAGCCAGCGTGACCTTGTACCCAACGCGAAGGGCCTCGGTGAACACGTCCTGAGTGTGGTCGGAGGCAGTCACACGGGGCCCGATCCTGTTCCAATGTTCTGCATTAATGAAAACATCCAGATTTGTTCTCGTGGAAACCCTCTCCCAATGCGCCTTTGTTCGCTGACAAACTGTGTCCGTTTTTGGCCACAGACTCAAAGAGGTGGACGCTGCGTTATCTATTGCGATGGCCAGGATGTGTCGGACATTTGACGGAGGAAATGGTCGGCTCTTAGGAAATTCAATTCCATTAAATGTAGCAAATGTCCACTGAGTGCCTGTGACTCCTGTCACTTTGATGTGCGGCTGCTCTTCAGGAATATTTTTCAAACTAGAGTATTCATTAGTCAAGAAACAGGATTTCCAGCGGAAACTTTGGTCAGGCCGCTGGACAGTCATTGAGCCGCGTCTCTGCGTTATGAGGGACGGTGGGGAGGGGTGACCGAGTGACACGGGCCTGTGCCCCCGTGAAGGATGGTCTTGTGGGAGAGCTGGCCACGAGGAGGGGCCCACGGGGCTCGGTGAGGGCTGGGGTGGAGGTGCCCGGGCGGTGGCAGGGAAGGCGGGAGGCGGCTGTTCAGCGACAGGGACCTGGAGTCCGGCTTGGGAGTGGCCTGGAGTCTCTGGACAGCGGGAAGGGAGCTTTGGATTTGACCCCAGCACCGGGTCCCACGCTGAGCACCAGGCAGGCTGGTCGACAAGACACAGTGACTGGGCGCCGGGCACAGATGGCGTTGAGATGTCAGCGGTGCCCAAGCAGGAGGTTGCGTGTTCGCAGTCAGTGGCTACACAAGCGACAGCGCAGGAGGAGGGGGTCTGGGGACTAAAGATAACAAAAGCCAACAGGTACTGAATGTGTCCACGTGTCAGGGACATCAGAATAATGGGGGGGGGGGCGTGTGAGCTACTTGGCTACGGCTGCCGTAACAAGGCACCACAGCTCGGGCCGCTGGGACAACAGAAATTTACTGTCCCTGGTGCTGAATCGAGGAGCCCGAGCTCTAGGTGTGGGCAGGGCCTCTGTTCCAGCCCCTCTCCAGCCTCTGCTGGTCCCTGGCCATGTTCGCGTTCCCCAGATCGCAAACGCACCGCCCAGGCCCCGGCACCCTCCCTGAATGTGCCCGTGTCCAGATCTCACCTTCTGGCACGGGCCCCAGTCATACTGAATTAGGGCCCCTACTCAGGTGTGACCTTAACTAATTACATCTGCAGTGGCCTTATTTATGTCCAAATAAGGTCACATTCTGGGAACAGGGAGGTAGGATTTCAACATACAAATTTTTGGGTGGGGGTGACAATTCAACCCATCACTCTGTGTGTGTGCACGTGTGTGTGCACATGTAGATATGTGCATGTGTGTGCAAGTGCGTGTGCACATGGGCATGTGTGTTTACTTCTCACCTCACTGCATTGCTCCCTTCTGTTCCTCCAGAGGTGAGCACGGTCCCGCCGGACTCAGACACAGCAAGAGGGAGGTGACGGGACAGCCTTGAGCACGTGCTGTGAGTCCGGCACGGCCCTCGGGATTCCGGGCGCTTGCTTGTTTTGCCGTCAGCACAGCCCACACCACCGCTGGCAGCGCCCGCCTTCTCTGCGGCGTAGGGAGCAGAGGTGTGGGCAGGGCGAGTGGCTTTCCAGTATCACCGACAGCAAACGCCACACCCAGAGCGTCCCCTGTCACTGCAGAGGAGAAGGAAGGCGGTTTGGCAGGTGGTCTCCAGCCAAGGTGAGGGGCGTGGCGACCCTGCAGCCACACGTTGCAGGGTGGGTGCCAGGGCTGGGACGCAGGTCTGAGCCAGACCTCGGGGGACCTGTGTGCGGAGAAATGGAATCGGGGCCTCTCTCTGTGTCGTCCTTGCCGAGACCCCCAGTCAAGGTGGTGGCAGGTGTGGACACCATGCTGCAGGAAGTTACTCAATGGCACTTGCTAAAGCACAGTGAGGAAGCCTTACTCAGACAGTCACAGCAGGAGCGGGGACCAGTGAGGGATTCTGCAGGTGGGGAGGGAGACTGGGCTCGACCCCGAGTACAGCGCCGGTGAGGGGGTTTCCAGCTGGGAGCAGGGCAGGTGGTGGAGGGAAAGTGGCCAAGAGGGAACATCAGGGGTGGGGAGGATTCCGGCTAAACTGAGCTAGGCAGGATCCTAGCTGCGGACAGGCCGGGTGACCGGCCCTCACCTGGGGGAGATGGGGTGAGGAACCTGACTGAGGGTGGAGGGCGGATCCCGATCCACTGCCTCAGCAGGTTCTGGCCAAGCCTGGATTTTACCAGGAGGGCACAAGCTGGCCTCGGAGAAGGTTTGGGAGGCTGACCAAAGTCTGGGCAACAGACGGTCTTTGTCAACTCCATCAGGTCGGGGGGACACCAGGGAAAAGCCGGGTGAGAGACCTCAGCTTCTGGCTGCGTGGGAGCAAGGAACGTTCTGACCCATAGGAGGTGACACCTGCCGCACCTGCCGCACCTGCCCCTTCACCCAGGGAGGGAGACAGAGGGGCAAAGACAGAAGAGATAAACCGAGGGAAAAACGTTAATAAGAGGTTTGAATTTTCAGTTTCATATCAACTCCAAAGAAACTGAGTTGACCAAAGTCCATGTAGTTAAGCCAGGAGAGACAGCTCTCTGTCACCGCCAGGTCCGCCTTCCCGCCCGGCCACCCCTTCCCGGCCCCTTGGACAGGGCTCGGGAGCCACACAAGGTCAGACACAGGAATGAAGGCCACGTTCTCACCTGGTCGTCTGCGTCGCAAGTGCGCACCAGGCCCCGCGGTGGGATCTGGGTGGCCGGCGGGGCCAGTCGGCGGCAGGAGGGTGCGACGCGTGTCCGGGAGGTTGGGGTTGGGTCGGAAGTCCCACTTAAAGCCGGGAAGGGTGTGTGTGTGACCGAAGGGACTGAGATCTCACGTTTTCAGAATCTTAGCTCAGGCGGCAAAGGCCCTGGGCACACAGACGCATCCTTTACTCCCTCGTGTCGACTGCAAACCGCCTTAAAACATTTCCAGAACACGTGGGCGGTAAGACCACGTGGCGTGGCAGAGCATGACATCGCCTGACCTCACACAACGGGACCCTTTCCAGGGGGTCTGCCAAGCCCGGTGGGACCCCACCCTACAAAGCAGATGCCAGAAATACACGCCAGGCTGGGCACACAGGCGCGGTGGACACCTCGGGAACAGAGACACCAGCGGGAAGGAGACAGGGCACACAGCACGGTGGACACTCAAGGAACAGAGACTCCAGCGGGAAGGAGACAGGACACACAGCGCGGTGGACACTCAGGGAACGGAGACACCAGCGGGAAGGAGACAGGGCACACAGCACGGTGGTCGTGTGAACTGCTGGGCCCGCCGCGCCGAGGTGCCCACGCTCTGGCTGTGTGTTCGGTGAGCGCGCCGGGAGCCCGACCCTGAGCCAGGCGACTGTCAGATGCTGAGGGTCGCTGCAGACAGGGACAGCAAGGTTAAGTGCGGGTTTCCATGCCGGGGCCTTCCGTCTCGGGGCAGAGGCTCAGAGGGGCAGGACTGAGGTCAGAGCAGTCTCGGGGCTCCGGCGACCGTCCGGCTCAGGGCCGACGGCTGTGGCGCTGGGAAGGGAAGAGAAAGAGACCTTCCTCCAGGCCGCCCCTCCGCGGGGAGGAGCTGATGCTCACGCCGCTTCCCCGCTTCCCCAGACTGCTCCATCGCTGACAGCCCCCTGGACAGAAAGCGTTTCTCAGCCGACCTCGGCACAGCTGCCTTTCACGGTACAAAATAAACTTTTCGATGCCGCACTCCCACTTAAGAAAAAGTGAGACTCCAAGTTAGGGGGGGTGGACCATTGCTTTTGTCTTCGGGAACTGTATGGTGAGTGGTTTCCTTTGGGGCATGTTGGGCGTTCCGTCCTGTCCATTAGAACGTGACTGCTCCCCCGCCCATCAATCCAGGACTCCCAAATCCAAATCATCCTTCAGAACTTGGGGTAATAGTTGACACCATTGATCCGGCTGTCTGGGAAATTGTATTATGACAGTGCTTTCTCTAATAATCCATCAGGAAAAATCGTTCGGTTCACGATGCGGCTCTTGCTCTCTCGTGATCCGACATCTCCCATAACCCTGCCATTGATCAGCATTAAGCTGGATCCTTAAGTGCATTTTTAATGACTTTTTGCCATCGTTGGGAACAACTGAATGGAACAAATGTAGACCGTGCTCGCCTGCACCGGCCATCTGTTCCCGGCACGGGATCCTGGAGGTTTTTCTTCAGTTGCTTTGTGTCAGGCAATTGTTGGAGTTCATGGAAATGGACTCGAATCAAGGTGGAGATAAATCGAAAGTCTAAAACACAAATCACTGAAGTTGTCTTGGAACTTAATTGCCTCTTTGCCGCCTGACATTTCTCCTCCTCTGTGAGGCTACGCTGACGTCACTGAGAAGGTTGCAGCCGACTCTTCGTGCCTGCAGATGAGAGGTAGTGGGGCTCGGACCACTGCTGTGCTTGGGAGACTTCCCAGTCTTCATGGGGGCAGCGACCACTGGCCTCGGGCTAAGGATTCCTCAGCCTCGGTTTCCCACTCTGCAAAATTACACCAAGACTTAGCGAAGGCGCTTTGCGGCTCTAACATCCTACCATTCTTCTTCTTGTGACTTTTGTTTGAGGGCTTGGTGGGAGATAAGTAGCTAGGTTCTCACCCCTGCTTCAACTTCCTTCCTGACGGCCGGCTGCTGTGATGTGGTCCCGCTGGAGCTGAGGAAGCTACTGCCCCGTCCACTGCCCTCAACTGTGTGCTTCCAGGTTTCCTCTAAATGCCCCTCCCAGTCCCACTTGTGCTCAAGTCCTCTCTGCAGATGACATCCACCCTGGATATGCAGACCTTTTAGGAGCTAACACCTCTGCATTGCCTGCCCGGGCCACCCCAGAGCTGCACTGAGCTCTTCTCTGCCGAACACTGACAAGCAAAAACTTTGCTTCCAGGTGAGCTCAAGCACAGCGTGGGTGCCCTTGGCCACCTTTTCCTAGTTTCTCATCCCACGGTTTAGAAGACTCTTGTCTTCCTAGTTACCTTCCATGGTAACCCATTTGTTTGGTGTTTTGTCTTGGTGTATTTTACATAAAAATAGAAGAAACAGTAAAACCCTAGACATAGAAGAATAAATGATTATTACTAGGGCTATTTTAGGAGTTTATTCCTGAGTCCAAGCTGGTATAAGACTGGGAGGATGATTGTATCAGATTGGCTTCAACTGTAACACTGTTATTTTATATTGTTATTTTAATAAAGCCAAGGGGAGATGGAAATCCTGATATTATCTTAGTGGCAAAGGCAGAGAATAAATTGGGGAAGCAGAAAACTATTACAAAATTTTGAGCAATGGGGCTGTGTCACCCATCCACTCATTCATCCATCCATCCATCCATCCAACCACTCATCCATCCATCCATCCACCCATCCATCCATCCAGCCACTCATCCATTCATCCATCCATCCATCCATCCATCCACTCATCCATTCATCCATCCATCCATCCATCCATCCACCCATCCATCCATCCACCCATCCATCCACTCATCCATTCATCCATCCATCCATCCATCCATCCACTCATCCATCCATCCATCCATCCACCAATCCATCCATCCATTCATCCACTCATCCATTCATCCATCCATCCATCCATCCACCCATCCACTCATCCATCCACTCATCCATTCATCCATCCATCCATCCATCCATCCATCCACTCATCCATCCATCCATCCACCAATCCATCCATCCATTCATCCATCCATCCATCCATCCATTCATCCATCTACTCATCCATCCATTCATCCATTCATCCATCCACCCAACCATCCATCCAAATCTAAACACTAGTTTAACAAATATTTAAGTACCCTTTCATGTCATTACTAGGCTTGCATATTGATATGCAGAAATGATAAATACATGAACTGAATTCTATTATTGAATTATAGAGAACTTCTGGGTATTGTTATGGGTAGATGTCTGATAACTAAATCAAGCATTCTAGTGCCAAAAATGTCCTTGTTTCCCTGAGTTTGTGACTGTCTGGGGATGCCACAGGTATGTTTGCAGAACAAGACCCCCTTCCCAGAAAGTTTTGGTACATGTAAATGCCTTAATATATTTGATTTTGGATAATACTTTTAAAAATTAAACATGACAAGCATTCCAATAATGGCATAGCTCGTGAATACACAGCTTAGTGATAGCAAAGCATACACTCTCGTGAGACCTCTGCCCAAGCCCAGAAGCAGCTTCACCCACCCTGCACCGGCTCCTCTCAGCTGACTGAGCCATTGTCCTGGCTTTAAACACGATAGATGTGCTTTGTCCTGATTTTGTACTTTATATGCACTCATTTGTGTTTAGATCTGAGATTCACCCCTGTGGTTTCATGTATGGCAGGTCACCGGCTCCTGTTTCTATGTTGTATCCCATTGCATGATGCACTACAATTATTCATCCATTCTACCACTGATGAACCTTTGGAGTGTTAGCAGTTCAGGGCTGTTGTGCACAGCTCTGCCGTGAACACTCTTGGCTTTGGTGCGTGGCTGCGTGTATTTCTTTTGGGCGTCTTCCTAAGCATGTAATTGTGGCTCACAGGGTGTGTACGTTTGTGGTTTACGTGAATGCTCCTAAAAGGTTCAAAAATGTTTATACCAACTTATACTCCCACTCACACCTCACGTGAGCTCCAGGAGTGCCGCGTTCTTGCCGACACTCAGCGCTGCCTGCCATTTTCATTTTAGCCATTATAGTTTAACCAAGTACTTTTTATTATTAATAGTATTAACTTTTTCTCTAACAAAAGATAATACTCATACATTGAGGGAAAATATTAAAAAATAATATTAAAGATGTTTAATGATGACCATCTAGGGGGGAAAAACCAAACCTATATTTTCAGCATGTTTTTCTCAATTTTCTTATGCATAACACATGATACTAGTTTAAGAACAGGAGTATTAGGTCTATCCTTATATGGTAATACAGCCTTCACTTTTTTTTTTCCACGTAACATGATACCATGAGTGTATTCTCAATCTATTTGATAGTGTTTGAGGTTGTGACTTCCATAAAAACACAATTATTGGGAATACTATGCTATAATTTACTTATCCATACCCTAATAAAGCTTAAAATCAAGCATAAAAAGAAGAAAACAAATCAAACTATCAAGGAGCTTAACTGCATCCCAGAACAAAGCACAACAATAAAGAAGCACAACAAAATCTAGCAACCAACAATGTAAAATCACAAAACGACCATAATCCACTAAAAGTTACCAGTCATGCAAGGAAGGAGAAAAATATCAGCGCAAACAGAGAAAAATATAAGCCAATGGAAACAGAAGCAGGAATCACACGGATAATAGAATCAATAATCTAGGATATTAAAACAACTATTATCAGTACATGTCATGTTTGCGTAAATATAAAGGAAAATATGAATAATCTTAAAACAAAAGCCACTCTACCTAATAATAAACTTAGCGAGTTTTCAGAATACAAACTTAATGTACAAAATCCATTTTATTTTTAGATACTAGCCACGAAAAATTGAACATTAAAAATTTAAAAATTACCATATCAGGACCAAATAGCATTAACTATTTAGGAATAAATCTAACAAAATATGTGCAAGATATGTGTGCTATAAGCAACAAAGCACTGATGAAAGAAATGTTTTAAAACCTAAGTAGAGCCAGGCATGGTGGCAGAAGCCTGTCATCTCAGCTGCTTAGGAGCCTGAGACAAGAAGACCACCTGAGGCCAGGGGTTCGAGGCTGCAGTGAGCTAGGAGCACGTCTCTGAATAACTAAATAGCCAGTGCACTCCAGCCTGGGCAACATAGTGAGACCCTGTCTCTAAAAAATAAAACATCTAAATAAATGATCACATCCTATGTTAATGGACTGAAAACTTAAATATTTTAAAGATTGTATTTATAAACGTTTTTTATCTTCTACACTCCTGATGCTCTGGCTTACGCAGACTCACCGGGGAGCCACTGTCCCCGCCAGGGCCATCCAGTTCTTAGGGATAGCAGACAACTCACCCAGGAGTGCACCTTTCATATCAAAATTAATAAATGCAGAGCCCACACTTGGAACAACCTCTTCTATCTGGTTCTTTCATTCAGGAAGAAACGGTCCCCTGCCCCACTCACCCCAGCGCCAGGTACCAGAGCGCTAGACAAAGCTCCTAGCCCCCAAAGCCTGCTGGACCGTTCACGCCAGCCAGTCCTCAGCCTACGCCCTCCGCCTTGCCTTGCTCTCCCCATGGAACCGCACGAGGCCCCTGTTCGTGCTTCCTCGTGGCTGGTCTGCTCCTGACCCACCTGGGCCTTCCTCCGCCGTGGCCCCACCTGGTGTGGCATGGCCCCTTCTCTTGGGGACTGTGAATAATGAACTATTTGCTCAATATCCAATTGTCTCGTTGGCCTCATTATACACGAATAAATAATGAAACCTGCACATTAAAACAAAGATATACATTACCCCAATATTTTTTTAGCTGGATCTGAGGACTCCTAAATTCTCCACAAATCGATGTACAGATTCAACACAATTCCAATCAAAATCAATTTTTTTTTCTTTTAGAAAGCAACAAGATGACTCCAAAATTGATGAAAATACAAATGACAAAGAATAGCCAAAACAACTCTAAAATAAGAACGAATTAAAACTCTGAGGAGAAAATTTCTAGGAGAAAACATAGAGAACACTTTTGTGAATTTAGACAAGGCACAGGGTTTTCGTTTTAGCTTTTTTATTTTTATATAAGACACAAAAGCATGAACCACAAAATAAAATGTTGAAAAGTTGGACTTCATAATAATGAAAAATGTTTTTCCCTGGAAAGTTCCTGTTGGGAGAATTAAAAAAAACAAGCCATAGACTGGGAGTTTATACTTATTAAACACATATCTGAGTATCACATACCTGTGCTCAACGCATAAAAGTACATTTACAGCTCAAGAATAAGAAACGGGAAAACTAACTTAGAAACATGAGAAAGATACGGACAGACATTTTGCCGGAGAAGAGGTGATTGTAGTGAACATACGTGTGGAAAGTGACTGAGGTCCTTCGTCATGAAGGACATGCACGTTAAGCCACAATAGCATGACACTGAAAGCCTAAGTGGACTGTATGAAATTAATAAAACAGACAAAAACTGGCAAGGATCCGCTGCAACTGAAACTCCCGCACGCTGATGGCGAAAATGCAAACAGTACAACCCCTTGGAAGAAGACGCACCTCAGTCCCACCTGGAGGTCCTCAATAAAGAGGGAAAAGGTAAGCATGTCTGCATAGAGACTGGTGAGTGACCGTTACAACAGCCTTATTCATAGCAGCTGGGAACTAGAAAGAGCATAAATGTTCAGCCTCGATGAATGGATGGATGGACAGCAATTGATATATACACAATACAAAGTTCTACTCAACGATAAAAAAAGAAAATTGAAGTAGAAAAGCGTGAGTAAAAATACGTTTTAAAAATGTGAAATAATATTGCTAAGTGCAAATATAAGTGTTACTAAAATAAACGTAAATGTACTAAAATTTCTGTAAAACAAGAAGCTGTAATGATGGAGAAAATAAACATGATGTAACAATATGTTTTCTACCAGAAATATACTGAAAACCAAATAATACAGAAATTTTTCAACTTAAAAAAAGCCAGGGTAATAAGAGGTAATACATATTTAAGATTAAGGATATTCCGAGGGAAAAAAATAAGACATATTGACAATGGTAACAATTGATTACAACTTTGAAATAATCCACAAATCAGTGTGTATGGTTTTAATAATAAGGGTTTAAAATATACAGAAACAACGAAAGAATTTATCAATTGATAAATAGTTATACCTGAATATTTTTAATGCCACTCTTTTAGAAACTGAGATAAAGTAAAACATAGAATATTTTCATGAGTAGATTAATGAGGTTTAGTAATATATGTTAGACATATGTGCATATATTAGCTAGCCAACTGTACATATTAAAACTAATACAACATAATTAATATGGTTTATCCTAGTAAAATAAAAATGCACTAAGGTAAATACCACACTGATTAACTAACAGAGAAAAAGAACACATTGTTCTATCAATAAATACACAAAAACAATTTACTAAAGTTCAACCTTAATTCATGTTATAAACTCATACCAAAAAAGGAAATTAGTAAATAAAATGATCATCAATTAGAAATACAGAATCAAAATTAACATTATTAAGAGAATTCGACAAACTTGCCGGTCAATTTATTTACACAAATTAGATTCTTCTACATCAGAAATAATTATCTATTAATATAACAGAAAAAGGGATTCCATTCATAGTATCAATTATCATTTTAATAAAGAAATGAAATTATTCTAAAAGGAATGGAAAAGATTTTTCTGAGAAACAATTTAAACTCAATCAGATAACATAACATAAGAGTTTAAATAAATAGGGAGAAAAACCTTGTTCCAGGATGGGGTAGTTTACCACTATAAAGCTTAATTTTTTCCTGTCTTACATAAAACTTCAATGCAATTCCAATCAAAATTATGATTTTGTATTAAGTCAATAGGTTAATTTTGAAAATCTATATGGAACGACAGTCTACAAATAGCTAAGGAGAACTTGAAAAAGAAACAAAGGCGGGGTTATTCCCTGCAGATGTGTGATAGTCTCTGAAGCCAAAGTGCCAACGCCACCAGCACGGTGACCACGGCACAGCCGTGCGCACAGGCAAAGGGAACTACGGAACTCAGCAAGTTTCCTGTCACTATGTATGGGAGTCGGGATATGATAAAAGCATACATTTTGCAACATTGTATGCCTGGGGGAACATTTCACATGGACACGCAGTCTTAAGTGTATTCACGTGCCCACGTTTGCAAGCCAGTGGGGAATGAGGGATTGTTTTACAAAATGTGTTTTAAAAACAATGGCTTAGAGTATGGAGAAAAACACGGTTTTATGTCTACCTTATACTACATTCACAAATGAAACTCCAGATAGATTTTTAAAAGACACTAAATATAAAATATATAACTGGTAGAAAAATATGGAGGGACTATATTTGTGATAGTCTGGGGAGGGCAGATTTTTCTGTCCACAAATCCAAGGTTAGAAGTGATAAATGGAGATTACATCAAAATTAGACTTTCTTTAAAAACGCACTCTGGACAAAGAATGCAGACAAACGAAAGACTAGGAGAAGTTATTTACAGCAGCTAAAACTGACGGTGGAACATCACCTGGAAGGTACCGGACACTTTTGCACATCCATCAGAATAAAAGCAAAGAAAACTAATGGATGTATTAGCAAAGAATATGGCAGATGCTTCCTAGAAATGCAAAACTGAATGGCTAAGATGTAGGCAAAGAGATACTGAAATTACCTAAAAATAAGACCGCATCATGGCAAAACATAGAAAGGAAGGTCTTGTCAGCCTATAGCTAGCATGTAGGGAGGCAGGATTTTCCTTGGAGATATAGACACAGTGGCAGACGTGACTCAGCAGCCTCATTCTCCCAAGTTTGCCCCCAGGAACCCTCGCACACGTGAGGACAGGCGTGAAGATGTTCGCTGGTCACGGCCGTAGTGTGGCCATGGAGCGCGGACAGATTGGGTCCACTGGAGACGTGCCGTGAAACTCTACAGGAGTTAGAAGCGACCAGCTAGAAGCACGGCTCTGTGCGCTTTACACGTCTTGATTAAATACTCTCCAACCAGCCTGTGAGACTGATGGCTATGTTCGTATCTCTCCATCACGGATTAAGAAACTGGAGGGCTGAGACTTTAAGAAGCTGCCCACATCTTACAGCAAGCGGGAGGCTGAGCTGCATGCACACCAGGGTTTTTTTTTCCCTTTGGAGTCGTGCTCTTTTTGCTTTGCATTTTATTATAGAAAACTTCAAACATAAGCAAGAAATAAAAAGAACTGTATAATGAAGCCCTGTGGTCACGCCTCAGCTCTTACGGTAATCAGCACACGGCCAACCTGCCATGTGCTGATTTCCTCTCCGCCTCTGCCCACTCCCCACCCCATTTCATTTTATTTTGGAAGAAATTTCCAAAGAGAGTATCATTTTGTTGTTAAGTATATTATTCACAAATATAATTTCTTTCCTCTTTGAATAGAATCCCTTGTGAATATCATCATAATATTATAACCCCACTCCACAATTTTCAACAATCAATTTTTGCTATCATTAAATATAGTGCTAGTGTTCACATTTCCCTGAGTGTTCCTAAATGATTTGTTAACAATGTATTTGTTTGCATATGTGTATTTGTATGTATATGTATGTACAGGTGCAGCCACACATTGTAATTGGTTTATCTATTAAGTCTCTTAATCTTTTAATGAGTTCTCCCTCACATTTTTTTTTTCTCTCTGTGAACTTTATTTGTTGAAGAACCCAGGATGTTTGTCCTGTAGTGTTTCCCACAGTCTGGGTTTTGCTGATTGGATTTGTCCCTGTTAGTTAATTTAGGATGTTCCTATGTCCCCTGAACTTCCTAGAAATTAAAAAGTCTAGAAGCTTAATAAGATCAGGTTTGGTTGTTGTTGTTGTTTTGTTTTTATTTTGTTTTTTGGGGCCAAAGTATTTCGCAGATGATATTTTTATCTCTCACGTAAGTTACACGATGTCTTGTTGTTTCTCATTTTATGTCAACAGCTAGTGACGACCATTGCCTACGTCCATTAATGCATTAAGGTTTTAAAATCATAATAGTGAAACTTTATAATTTCTTATTTATCCATAGCTGGAATCATTTTGCAGAGGGAAACATCCCCTCATGGACGACTGGATCAGCAGGAACAATTCGCCAGGAAATGCGGAACGACCTTGTCGCTTTCCCAGTGCTTCCCCAGGTCAGGTTAATGCCTCTGTTCCCGACTGTCCTCCAAAGTTGATAAACGAGTTACTTTTCCAGTATTATTATGAACTCACAGATTTAAATCTAGTGGATGTTTTCCAGTGCATGGCGGTTCATGTTATTATTGATCTCAAATTTGTTTTCTGAGGATGTTTCACATGTCCCTGGTCGCCTTTGATAGCTTTCCTGCCGGAGGTATGAAGAGGTATTCTAGGATCTTACCAAACGTCTTCTGCCCCAGACTTGGAATAAGCAATTTCTCTAGGGGCCCTGGTTCCTTTGCGTGGGAATTGGCGTTTAGACCAGATGCTTCACCCAACCACCCCTCCTTCTGCATCCCAGACTGCAGAGTTGAGCGAGAAAGTAAGAAGCCACAGCACAATACACTGTGTACATAATTGTGTACAAAAAAGAATATTACTCTGTATTTCGTAAGTGCAATTAGTTATTATAGTTAACATCACGGCTACCTAAAACACCAGCTCCGGTGCCAAGGAAGAGGAGAGGAGGAGTGGAGATCAGAGAAGAATTAGATCATTAAAAAAAAAAAAAAAGAATCAGGCTCATGTTTATGGTCTGAGATGTATAATTAATTTAACTTTTTTTCATCTGATAGTCAATAAGTTAATAAACAACATTTTTTAAAGGAAAGAAATATAGACAAATCCATACAGAAACTAGGTCAGTCGTAGCCAGTGGCTGGTGAGAGTGGGAAGTGGCTGCTGATCGGTACAGGGTTTCTTTATAGGGTAATAAAAATCGTCTGGAATTAGATTGTGGTGGTGTGAATGTATTTGTGAAAACACTAAAAACCACTGAATTGTACACTTTATAAGGGTAAATTTTATGGCATGTAAATTATATCTCAATTTAATAAAAGGAAAGAAACACTACGTTCTATTACCCTCCTAGATGCGTACACTGGAGAAATCCACACACAGATTCGGGTGCACGGCAGAGCCAGGGCTACTGGAGAAATCCACACACAGATTCGGGTGCACGGCAGTGCCAGGGCTTTGCGTGCAGCGTGGGTGCGTGTTACTGGGACTCGGCTAACACACGCGGGGGGACACGTCCCCTGACATTCTGTGTGGGCCCCAGAAGCAGCGACTGTGAGCTACGGAGCAACGAAGAAAAATCTGAAATATATGGTGGTTTAGTGTAAAATATAAGAAACCAGATGAGATTTATAGTACGTTTTTTTACATAAATTTTAATATATTTATATATGCATGCATACATACACAACGTTGCCCATTTTTCAAAGTTGCATGTCTGTCTAATTCCATATATCAAACACATCAGCGCAGGCGTCAGGGCGAGAGGCACGGGCGGCTGTGATGCGCCGTCGCAGAAGAGAAAAACGACGTGGTGAAAGGGGGAGACGTGTCCCGTCTGAGCGGAGGGTGGGCAGGCACCAGCGACAAACTGAGGCTGGAGGGACCCCTTCTGCACCTGAGTCCGAGGGTGAAAATAAATAAGAACAGTCTCGATCCAGCTCAACTCTTTGCTGGTGTTTCTCTCAAAGGGCATCAGAGAGAAGGAAGTATTAATATGTGCTTAACTCCCTGCAAAAAGCCTTCAAAATGTTTTTTCTCACTTCTGCTGTTCTCCATATCCTTGTCAAGAGGGACTGTTACCTTCAAAACCCTCTTTTTCTCTCTTCCTCTCCTCCCAACCTGTGAATCACCCTGATTCTCTGTGCTCTTGTCATTCTTCTCTTTGGAGAGCGAATTTCACCTCCTTGGCGACTCGCTCACTCTGGCTTCCACCGTCCCGTTCTCTCGAATCCTCAGACAAGTGCAACACACAGACACGGTCCAGGAACTGGGTTGGCAAAGGCGGTTTTCTACTCTGGGGGTGACGTTGGCATGGCTACAGGGTCCCTTCTTGGGCTTTCATCCCTCAGTACCTGTGCGGCCAGTTCCCTACGCGAGATCCCGCCTGTTGAATGCCTGCGCCGGTTCTGTTTCCCTGATTGAATCCTGGCTGTTACGACATTTAGTACCAGGAGTAGTTTCAGCCCAGGAACTGGACCCTCACAGACTTTTAGGATTCTGGGACTGCCATAGTCACGTCCTTGGCCTTAAATGCAACGCTGAGCTCAAAGCCAGTAAGTCCATGGCACGTTATGGCGTCGTGGCTAAACTTGACACAGTGCCTTTGGGACACTGGGCTGCAGGGCACCAAGTGGCTGGCTCACTTGACTATTATGACAGTTTTACCGCGTGGCTACAAGATTGTGGGCTTATAGTTCTCTGTTTTACTACGCTGGGGAGTTTACAGAAAAAATGACAAACTCAAGGCCATAAAGGCTCAGTTTAAGCCACGGTCAGAGGATCAAGAGATTTCTGAGCAGCCCTAAAATCATCTCTTTTTTTCTTGTAGCTGCAGTGAGGAACTTGTTGCAAATCAGAACTGAAATATATTTGCAGGGGTTTTCAATTTTAAGTTGAATTCACATATCTACTGACTCTCTTACGTGAAAGTTAGAGAACTGATCGGAAGAAGTGGAATTCTGAGACTCGAAATTGGTACATCTGGGTGGATTTAGATCAAGCTGAGAACCTTGAGCCCCTGAATCTCTCTGGGCGTCCCCTGCCAGCTCATGTGGCCTCTGTCTCTGAGGAGTCTTTAAGTCCTCTTTAAAGACTTTGTAACATATTCATCTGAGAGAAGTGACCGCAGAGGGATATCTGTGTTCCCCAAACTCACTCTCCCCACCCCCTTTCCCTGTAACTGAAGTCAGAGCTTTCTGTACCTCGGCGGGTGGGGAGGCAAGGGTGTGATGTCCGTCCTGGAGAGAGGTAGTTTATATTAAGACTATGAAAGAATCATGAGATTTTGCTAATTTTCACCAGCCAAAATGTGAGGAATACATGTGGAAATGAATTTGAAGGGTGTCAGACCAAAGAGGAGGGAAGACAAATTGCGATTAAGCCAAATTCTCCCGTAGCAGTGCACTCACCAGAGAGCCTGGATTTAACGTGTCAGCTCAGGAAGCTGAGAGAGCTTCTGACAGTTTTCTTGATTGATTGATTAAAACCTGGACTCACTGATGACCTGAATCCACTGGAAATGCCACGTCTTCCCCGGGGCAATGCAGAGCAGGAATGTGAAGGCTGAGAAACCCAGGACGTTGGAGTGGATCTGCCACACGTGCCTGCACAACCTTCCCCACGGCCCGCCCCTAGGGAGCCAGAAGATGCTCTCTGAGAGACACGTTTGCCGGAGGAGCAACAGCACGCGTGAAAGGCTTGGAATGAGGCTCGGGGCTGCCCATGGAGGGGGCCAACAGAATCCTGGGAAGGAGACACCAGTAGGCAGCATCCACGTGACAGAGACGCAGGGACGCCGTGCAGATCACTGCTGTCCACGGGCGTCTTCAGCAGGGACTGTCGATCACGGCGCCCTAGGAACGCAATGCGTGCAAAAGCTCACCGAACATTACTGAACACGTAAAACACAAAAACATGTCAAGTCTGGCGAGCAGAATCTCGACCTCAGAGACAGCACTGGTGAGCTGCACTTCCTCGCCCACCTTCCATGGCGGGCGCTGTGCACAGACTCAGCTCCTTGAAGAATGGGGAGGTGAAGTCCCTGTGCCGAGGGGCCCTGACACACACTCACAGGTGTGCACTGAAGAGGACTCACAGGCGTGCACTGTTGATGGGCCTCCGGGCCTGTCTCAAAGGGCCCTGTAGCTACCGACTGGGCAAAGAGAAACTATCTTAGTCTTCTCTGTTCACTGGACCCCGCCTCTGAATTGGTGCTAATTTCTTGGAACCCAAAGGCCACGGAAACCCCAGTAACAGTGGTCAAGGATGAAAGGGCCCAGTTGGTCCAGCCAGCCCTACAGTTATTTCCCAGTTCCTTAGTGGCGGATAGAGTGCACATTCCTGACAGCAGGCAAAAGCCCACGTGGCTCCCTGGACCACAGGGTGGGAGCTTCTGTGGCGGGAAGAGCCGAGGGGAGGGCCCTGGGCTCCTCCTCCGCATTGCAAGAGTGGATGGAGCAATTCCACGGCTCCTGGAGAACGAGGAGAAGTGCCAGGGACAAAAGGCTGCAAACGCCGGTGTCAAGACGGGGCCACATCCGCGTGCAGCTCGCCGGCCTGTCTGTGCAGAGGGTCAATGAGTCTTGGAGAATGATGGTCAAATGATCTCAAAATGGAACAGGAGGCAAATGCAATCACAGCTTCTCTTCCAGACGTGGTACCTTCGCTGGTGCAGACCCCACGGCCCTGCACCTGGCACTATCCCCTGAATTCATTGGCCTCTGCTTAAAACACCTGGAATGGTTCTGGTTTTGACTGGACCCTAATTATGCCTCTTTTTTCAAGGGCTGTGGCTGCACCGCTAGCAACCTGGGTGTGGGCTGGGTGCAGGGAGGGGAGACGTTACCTTGGAATAAAGTGTTGAATAATAAGAGACTGGTCATTTTAATTTCTAAAGCAAGATTATGTTTTGCGAGTTAAAGGGAGTCTTGAGCGGAAAGGGGCCTGCTGAGTTCTCCTGAGGCGGAGGTGGGAGTGCCTCCCCCCCACTGATGAAGGGGAGGTGAGACCAAACGGTCTGACCCCCGAGAATGAAGCCTTCAGTGACTTGGGCGCCCGGCGTCGGCCACCGTGAACACTGGCGGGGGGATGGGTTGCCTCCAACTTCTATGGCTGAATTCGATCCCAGGACACCGGCCGTGCGGCTTCTGCTGCTGCCCTCCGCAGACCCAGCTGTGCACGGCGCCCCTGTGCAGAGCAGGTGCTTGTTAGCATCTCCCGAATTCAATGAGCAAGTAAGTGGGTTTTATAAGCAAAAGAAGTAAATGCCCAAGCAGGGGAAGTGATCACCGAGGTCAAAGAGACGGACCGGGCAGAATCAGAACTCGGACCCACACCTGCACAGTCTCACTCAGCGTTTTTCCAGCAAGACATCATTGAACTTCTGTCGATCATCTTTTCCAAAATCAAAGATGTTAAGAAGTCTGCTAGTGAGAAACACCTGTGTGCTAATGACTAAGCCTGCAGCACGGCACCCTGGTGAAGGTGTCTCAGTTGCTTTGTGAATCTGCACGTCAGGCCACGGCAAGTCAGGTTGGAGGGAAGGACTTGAACTTAGCGAGCTGCACAGTGATTCTCCAGCTGTGGGCGGAGCCAGCAGCCTGCGCGTCCGTCTGCTGGGGACTCGCTAGAGATGCACATTCTCAGGCCACACCTGCGCTCACTACGTCATGGACTCTGAGGAGGAGGCACCAAGATCTGAGCTTGAACAAACCTCCGGGCGATTCTCAGGCACAGGGGACCAAGCAAGGAGCACCCAGGGCCTGGCGCAGTGCCGGGCGCGGACTGCGTGCTCCGGACGTGTGCAACGGGTGGCTGGAAGGATTCTAAAAGCCACGCTTTGCCCACGAGTGCGGACCCTTCCCAGGGGTGGCGGGGGAGGGGCATCCTGTTTCTGACTCTGGATACACTCAAGTCCATCGCTTCATTCATGTTCCAAACATACGATCACAGAACCAGTAACTGCCCTTTCAGAAAACCAATATTGTAAAAGAGCAAAGTATTTCAAAAAGGCTTTAGGAGCAAAGTTAACTAAAGTCCTCTTCACAGCCTGGTTTCTTCCATTTATGAAGGAGGGCGGTCAAGCTTCCCATAAACAGCACTTCCCCTCACCGGCTTCACAGTGCAATTTGATTTATAAAAATTCAATGTACACGGAAGTTTCAAGAGAGACATCTATTGTGCAAAGTGGGGTATTTGACATTTGGTTCTGAGACCGATAAGTCTGGGGACTGCTCCGAGTGAGGGACGAGCCCCCCTTCCTTGCGGCCGGCTGTGCGTGCGTGTGGGCGCTCTGTTCCGAGCCGCCGAGCGGTGGACGTCACCTTCATTACACGCGACTGGATCAGGGCTGAGCCGTAAATCCACGGAGGCCCAGCACCCAGCCAGGCGGCTTCAGGAAGTCTATAAAGTGTGTATTTACAGAATTGGGCCAAATTGTTGCAGAGACTAAAAAAAACAAACCAATCCTCTGATGTGTCTATTGCTGTAGCAAGTCTGTCATATGGAGAACGATCAATGAGTGCTGTTCAAAACAATGATGATGATGGTAAGACAATAATTTGCATAACAGTCTTCCCAACTGGATATGCAAATGACGACGGAATCAAGGATGGAACGTCCGGTTCCACCCACTTTCCGTGGATGGCAGTTCCGAGCCTGCTTCTTTAGGTCTTTAATTTCAGAGAATAACAGAAAATTTATCTCTCTGTTAGCAGACTACACACCGTATAGATTTTCTACAGTTCTGGAAAAATGCTTGAAAACACATATTTGATCCTTTCCTCCTCTGTCCAATTGTGGGGAGAAAAATGTTATCTAGAAAATAGGCACGTATGTGAAAACCTGTGTAATCTAAACAGCTGAAAATATGAGGAACTTTTGGCAAAATGTTGCAAAATATGACCAACAGTAATCCCTTTAAAAGCATGAATGTTTGGAGGAGAGCCTGTACCCCCAGGCACCCGAGGCCTGGGGGAGACTGGGGCTTGGAGGGAGGGCCACGGGACTGCGCAGGGGATCGGCACGGGGTCCCTGTGGACGGGGCGGATCTGGCACAGGGACGGGCCAGCCCTGGGGCTCAGGCAGCAGCGTGGTCAGTCCCACGCTGCTTCACTCTTACAGCGTCAGGCGGCTTCCGCTCACAGCCCCAGGCTTCCGGAAAGCAGGCCTGAGCCCCGCCTGGGGTCCACCTGAGTGCCAAGGCGGCCACGGCGGCCACAGCAGCGACTACAGAGCCGGGTGGTGCCTCTGCAGGGTAAAGCGGCTGCGGACCACCGAGGCAGGAGACTCGCCCCACGGGGCTGACCCAGGCGCAGCTGGTGAGCTGGCAACAGGAAGGGAAAGGCCGGGTCCCAGGGCACCGCCGGTCCCCTCTGTGCGGCAAGATCACCGCCTTAGTTACCTGTGGCCACAGCCGCATTACACAGACGCACACTCTGTGATCTCACGGTGCCTGTGGGTCCCCTGCGATGCTGTCGTCACGCGTGGGTCAGGGCCGGGTCCCATCTGTGGCTCCGAGGGGAAGGCGCGCGTGGCGGTTGGCAGCTTCCCGCCCCTGCTGTCTGTCGTCCTGCGCCGGTCCTCTCCTGGAGGCAGCTCACGGCGTGGAGGCCACTTCTTCCCCGCTGGGACAGGAGGGCCTCCGGGCTAGACAGTCGTCCCATCTTAGGTCCCGTGACCGCCAGAGTGACGTCCCATCACCAAGCCAGAGGCCCACACACTCGAGGGGAGGGTCCATCCGCCTCCCGCACAGACCCTGCCGCAGGCGAGAGTCGCCTAAAGGCTGAGACTGACTCGGTGGTGAGTGAGGAATCAAAGAAGATACTGGTCCTTATGGATTAATTGTTTGATAACTCATTCATTCATTCATTCACTCACTCACTCCTGCAGGCTGGATGTCAGACTGGCCACTGGGGGCTTGGCATGGTCTTGCTGCTACTTCCAGGCAGAGCTCATGGTGAGCACAAGCCACAGGGCCTTGGGGACGCACCTTGTGAGGCAGATGGAGCCACTCACCACCCGCGCACGCACGCCCTGGCTTGTTTGTTTATTCATTCCACCTACGCTTGCCTGGAGAGGCCAGGAGTGCACAGGGGCCCCCAGGAACTCACGTCCCCCAGGTGGTGGGGGCGGGCGGCAGGGAGCGCAGAGAGCCGGACAGTTGTGTAATGGGCGCTGGTGGGAGCTGGCGCTCTGCAGGGGACCGCCGGGGAAAGCGGCGCGGACTCTTAACTTGGAGGAGGCTGGGCGGCAGCGACAAACATGGAAAATGACTCGTCCTGAGAGAGACAGGACAGGACCCCGCTGCGCAGACGGCCGAGGGCAGGAAGCATGCAAAGGCAGCTGCTGCCGCCGCAGGGCTCGCGTCGATTTGGACGCGGAGAAGGAGCTGGGTGAGAGGTGAGAAAAGACACGGGGAGCTGCCTGAGGAAAGGGAGTGGTGCTTCCGAACACGCCCGGGGTAGCCGCGGCGCAAAGCGCGGTGCTCTAGTGCTGAGCAGGCCCAGGGTGACGCGGGCACATATTTCAGAAGGATCCAGATTTGCACCAGCTGCCCGCGAGGGCTTCGGAGGGCCACACTGGGACCCGTCCTTAGGGAAGCAACAGTTCTGCCGCGGAGCTCAGAGTCCAGCCGCCCCGCGACACGAGCACCTGTCACACGCCGGGCTGCCCCTCGGGCGCTGGGGATGGCGCGGAGAGTGAGGAGACAGAGCCCCTCCCCCCGGGGGCTGCCAACAGTATGGGGCACATGAGATCACTCAGCTCCTGCTAAATGCAACGCGAAGAATAACACCGTGTGAAGCAGCGCAGCACCTTTCCCCAGGGTGCGCTGGGAAGTTGGCGGCATTTGAGCGAGGACTGGGGAACGGTGTTCCCCACGCAGGGCGCTGCTGACGCCAGGGGCCGGCCGCACAGTGTCTGGGGTGTTTGGGGTGCAGTGAGGAGGCCCACCTGGAGGGGCAAGGGGTGTCAGGGCAGTGGCTGGAGGGAGGCCTCCGAGGGGGACATAACCGTGGGGAGCAGCACTGAGTCCATTGGGTTGCAAATTGGAAGGAACCACTGAGGCTTTAATGGGAAACAAGCACCTTCAAAGACATAAACAGAACATGCTCTGGAGCTCAAGAGCTACCTGAATCTGCATATCAAAAGCATTTGTTATCAGGCAGACGGGATGAAAGAACAGCACCCAGGTACATGTGATGCCGTGGGGGGGGGTTACAATATTACAATTAATAACCCTCTTATCTAAGGACAGAAGCCACTGAAGCAGACGAGAAGCCAGACTGACTTCCAGCTTCCGGGTGCGGGGGGCCTGCAGGAGCGTGAAGCCAGCAGTTCTATGTGAATGTCCCATGTCCGTCCCAGCACGCCACTGTTCACTTGTCCAAGCTCCCAGAGGGAGACAAGGAGAGAGACCGTATCATCCTGGTATTATCCTTCTGAAACAATGTGAACCCAGAGTGAATCAAAGCCATGTGTCCGTATGCAGGAAGGCTGGTGCCACCCGGTGAGCCGTGAGCAGCAACCCACCAAGGGCAGGATTGTATCCGCGCGGCGGCTGGAGTTGCACCCACTGAATTAATGTCATTTTTATAGTCTTGCGTGGAGAGTCAAGAGTTAAAAATAACAATTTAACTGTAGACAGGGACAATGACCAAGCCACCAGCAGTGGGTGGACTCACAGGAGGCATTGGGAGTCTCCCACAGACATGGCCAGAGCCTGCAGAGGGGAGAGATTTCCCTGCCAAGGTCCTCGAACCCACCTGTCCTTTCCACAGAAACGAGAAACCGACAGAGACAGATTCTCCAGCCTGAGCCCCGTGTGAGCACTGGATATTCTAGTAGCTGAACCAGCAGATCTTTCCTTCCTTCCTTTAGCCTGGGGTCAGCCTGGGTTGAGTGATTGCCACGTACAAAGCAAGCGTCCTGGGACAGGCTTGCCCCGAGGGCCTGGTGAGCCCGTGCCCAGTGCAGCTGTGTTCCAGAGAGGTGCGCGGTGGTGGGAGTCTGTGGAGGAGAACCAGCGCCGCTTTGGGCGGGTGGGAGCTCAGCCTGCTTCTGTCTCAGGGAGAGCCAGGGTCTTACTGCTCCGGAAAGAATCACCATGAAGTCCCCCAGGAAGGGGAGGCCCTTCCCCAGTTTAGCAGTGACTAAGGCAAATGGTGATTTGTGTGGAAGGCGCAGGTGAGGAAGGTGCTTGCAGGGCAGGGTGGCATTTCAGGTGTGACCCAGGACACTGCTGCGAGGGAGCCACGCACCCCTGGCCTTGCATCCCATCCCTCCCAGCACAGGACAGAGGGGGTGGCATTCACAGCCACCAGCTCTGCCTAGTCCTCAGTCCTCCGTAGGAGAGAAAAATGGCCAAACTGGGCTTCAAAAGTAACACAGGGACTTCAGTGTGCCTCCTCGTCCCTCGTGGGTGGGTGAAGGGTTGGGGCTTCTTCCTCCCTTCTCCACCAGGGCAAAAGCCCCAGGAACCTGCCTCCCAGTGGGCAGGGACCTGCCCTCGCCAGGCTTCTGGCTGTGGCTGGTGAACAGGGTGGCCCCGAGCCGGAAGCCAGGCCCTGCGTGCCGGAATCTGCTGTCTCCAAAGAACTCTGAATGCAGACAGGACTTTTCCTTCCCATCGGGCTACAGTTTCTTTTCTTTTCTTAATTTGACAGAATGAAAGGAATAGGGTTGATTGGTTCTTCTAACTTTCAATAATGAGTCAGGAAAGATAACTATGAAAGGCTTCACATTAATTCTAAGCAGCGTAATTGTTATTTTTTTTTCCCTGGGATGCATTCTCTCTAAAATGAGTTTTCCTATCTTCTTCATGTCATGGCAGCCCCCCTGGCATGGCAAAAGTTTATTTTGGGCTTGGGGAATGAATTTGCAATTAAAAAACTTGCTGTCATAATCATACACATTTGCATAATATGGGGCTCTTCATTAGTGCACAGAGAATAAAATCAGTCTGATAATCAAATCAATTCATCTGCTACTTACTTAAAGTTTTTGAGACCCACAGTGTCTGGGCTGCGGACAGCGAGCCCAGGGAGGGGCTTTGAGGGTGACGCACTGTACTCTGGGCTGGGCTGTCCGCAGACGCGTTCGGAGCAGAATCGTCCCTCCGGACTGCGGAGAAGGAAAGTCCCGAGGAGCTCTCCCCAGGCCCACAGGGCGGAAGTGCCGGCTCTGACACCCTCAGTATTTTTATTTATGTAGGGGCATAAATTCTGGAATATATAATAGCTTCCCTGAAAATGTCCCAAGATGAAATTCCTTAGCAACCTGCACCAGGACTGTCGGGCAGGAGCACATGCACATGCCTACACACAACATACACACATGCACACGCATGCACACATATACACACATGCACACAGCACCATACGCAGCACACATAAACCCACATGTCCACACACACGTGCGCACACACAACCCATATACATTTGAACACAACACATGCACACATGTATACACACATGTACGCATGCTACACACACACGCCCACACGTATCTCTCAACCCCCTCACGCACGCACACACACTTCCCTCCTTCTAGGTTGCCCTTGCTTCTGACTTGTTTCAACCAGTGTGGGCTAAATTTGGAGCCAAGTGAAAAACACTAAAACTATAAATTAATGTCCAAATAGGGACCTGCAATTAGAAATAATTAGAAATAGAATAATTGCTCCAAATCCAATTTCTTATAAGTAATAAATTTGTAATCCACCAAGGTAGAAAGTCTTCCTGGAGCGAACCTGCCACGTATAAGGACCAGTGCTGTGAATTCAGGTAAGATAGGGTCTTTTGCAGAGCCGAAGTTTTAAATGTTGATAAAAACCAATTTGACATTTTTTTCTTCTTTTTGAGTCATGTGTTTGGTGTCATTTCTAAGAACTCTTTACTAAGCCCCTGGTCACAAAGTTTTTCTCTCATGTAATCTTCTAAAAGTTTTATGGTTCTATATTTTACATTTAAATCTATGGTCCACTCTGAATTAAATTTTATACAAGCTGTGAGGTTTAGGTTGTGGGTTTTTTTCTTTCGCATATGAATGTTCAATTGCTCCGGCACTATTTAACCTTTGCCAGGTATTAATTAGCTATATTTGTATGGCGCTGTT
Source organism: Cheirogaleus major (assembly GCA_963574435.1). Lineage (NCBI taxonomy): Eukaryota > Metazoa > Chordata > Mammalia > Primates > Cheirogaleidae > Cheirogaleus > Cheirogaleus major. The sequence continues at coordinate 26,543 of CAUYPO010052048.1, forward strand.
CCCAGGTTCTCTCTTCTCTTTCATTAATGTTTCTTTCTATCCTCCTGCCAAAACCAGTCTCAATCACAGTAGCTATATGATAAGTCTTGAAATCGGGTAAAGCGATTCACCATTTTTATTCTTTTATTCCAAACAAAATTTTCTAGTTCTTTTGCCTTTCCATATAAATTTTAGAGCAAACTTATATATATATATATATATATATACAAAAAAAAAAATGTCTTGCTGAGATTTTGACAGAAATTGGATTGAGCTACTAGATCAATTGAAGGGAAAGCTGATTTCTTCACAAAGTTAGATCTTCAATCCATGAACATAGTATGTCTTTCTAGGTATTTAAGTTTTCTTTGATTTTCTTCATCAGTATTTTATAGATCTCAGTGTACAGTCTTATACATGTTTCATTACATTTATACCTCAATATTTCATTTTTGAATAATTATATATGACATTGTCTGTTTTAAAATTTCAGTCTCTGCATGGGTATTGCTAGTATATAGAAATACAACTGATTTTTTCATGTTGACCTTGTATTCTGTGACATTGATAAACTCAATTATTAGATGTAGGAGATTTATTTTTTTGTAGATTCCTATGGAGTTTCTACGTAAACAATCATGCCATCTGCAAATAGCAACCATTTATATATTTCTTCCAACCTGGGTGGCCTTTATTTTCTTTTATTGCCTTATTTTGCACTGGCTAGCGCTTCCACACTATGTTGGATAGCAGTGGTGGAAGAGAGTATTCTGGCCTTGTCCCCACTCTTAGCAGGAAAACATTTTGACTTTCACCATTAAATATAGTGTTATCTGTAGAGGGTTTTTTGTTTGTTTGCTTTTTATAGATGTTCTTTATCAAGTGGAGGAAGCTCCTTCCCATTCCTAGTTTTTGAGAGTTTTCATTACGAGCGGGCGTTGGATTTTGTCAAAAGCTTTTTCTGCATCGATTGCTATGATTGTGGTTGTTTCCCTTTAGTCTGTTAATAGAACGTGTTGCATTTATTGATGTTAAAATATTGAGCCAATCTTAATCCTTGGAATAAACTCTATTTGGTCATGGTGTATAATTCCTTTATATATCATTGAATTCTGTTAAGAATTCTAATGGTATTTTCCTTTACCCATCCTTACTTTCAATATAATTGTCTTAAATATTTCCTGTACATACATTGAGAACCACATTATACAGAACTATAATTTTTGCTTCAACCATCAATCATAATGTGGTAAACTCAAAAGGAAAAGGGAAGTCTGTTGCACTTTCCCATAGATTTGCTCTTTCTTTTGTTCTTCCTTTTTTCCTGCTGTTCCATGATTCCTTCCCTTTCTGTTTAGAGACTTTCCTGTAGCCATACTTGTAGGATGATGGGTCTACAAGTGACAAATGCTCTTAAGTTTCTTTCATCTAAGAATTCCTCAATTTCCTCTTTATCCCTGAAGGATATTTTCCCTGGACATAGAATTTCGGGTTGACAGTCCTTTCCTTTCTGCACTTGCAAACTGTAATGTCAATTCCTTCTGGCCACCATGGCTTCTGATGTGAAGTTTTCTGTCATTAGAATTATTTTCCCACATAGGTAATTTACTTTTATTTCTTTGTCTGCTTTCAAAGTTTTTTTCTTTGTCTTTGATTTTCAGAAGTTTGACTCTGATGTGTGTTGGTGTAGAGTTCTATGGATCTATCTTGCTGTGATTTGCTCAGCTTATTAAATCTGAATGTTTGTGTGTTTTACCAAATAGGGGAAATTTCCAGTCATTGTTTATTTGAATACTTTCAGCCTCAACCTCTTTCTTCTCTCTTTCCAGACTATCTATGACACAAACGTTAAATCCTATGTCATAGTCTCCATGTCCCTAAGACTCTGTGGTTTTATTCTTTTTAAGTCCATATTCTCTGTTGTTCAGACTGGGTGATCAATGTCAAGTTCACATTTCCCGGCCTCTTATTCTGCTGTTGAACCCATTGAGGATTTGTATTCCAATTATTTTACTTTCAGTTTTAAAATTTCCATTTTCTGTTCTAAAAATTTCAGTTCTGAGCTTTTCTATTTCTTTGCAGAGACTTTATGTGTTTTTTCATTTGTGTCTCGGATGTTCAAAATTGCTCTTTGAAGCATTTTTAGGATGACTTCTTCAAAATTCTTTTCAGATAAGTCTAATGTCTGTGATATCTTAATGTTGGCAGCTGTCAATGACTTTTGTATCATTCAAGTTGAGATCTTAATGGGCCTTGGTTTAAGGAGTGATATTCTATTGAAAACTGGACATTTTGGATATTATGGTATGGGATTCTGAATCTTACTTACATCTCGTGTTTTAGTAGGCCTTCTTTAAAATGTCTCAGGTGTGGGGGGAGGTGGACACTGCCTCCTCACTGGGGGGAAGTCCAGGATCTCCACCTGCCCCCACCGTAGCCCAGTTGGAGGGCTCCTCATTACTGCTGGTTGGGGTAGGAGTTTGGGTTCCTGCTTAGGCTCTGCTGATACCACCCTGGTTGGTAAGGGAAGGAGTGGACAGTGGCCTCAATTCCACCAAGTGGAGGTGAAAGTCCTGACTCTAGACTAGGCCTTCCCTGATACTACCCAGTTGGGAGGGAGTTCTCATTACCACTGGGTGGGGTTCTCCCAATGCTAGTGAGTGGGGAGGTGGAGGTTTCCCTACTCAGCCTTCCCTGACTCCTTCTACCAGTGGGGGTAGAGGGAAGAATTAGGGCATCTTGTTCTAACCTGGTGTATTATGGTTCTCCAGAGAGAGAGAACCAATAGAACAGAGAGACAGATTAGAAGATTAACAGACACAGATATATAGATAGATTGAAGGATTGAGATAGGTAGATATGAGACAGGATTTATTGGCGGAATTGGCTCACATGATTATGGTTGCCGAGAAGTCCCATGACAGCCTATCTGCAAGCTGGAGACCCTGGGATGCCAGTAGTGTGGCTCAGACCAAGTCTGAAGGCCTCAGAACCAGTAAAGCCAATGGTGTAACTCTTGGTCCAAGGCTGAAGAACCAAGAACCTGGAGGCCTCTGGTGCAAGTCCTGGTGTTTAAAAGCCAGAGAGCCTGAAGTTCTCATATCCAAGGGCAGGAGAAGATGGGCTTCGCAGCTCTGGAAGAGAGAGAGCAGGCGAGTCCACTCTTCATCTGCCTTTTTGTTCTGTCCAGGCCCTCGGCCAGTTCCAGGGCTCCGGCCCATGCTGGGTCTGCCTCACTCAGGCCACTGAGTCAGATGCTCATCTCTTCTGGAAACGCTTTCAGAGACAGACACATCCAGAAATAACGCTTCACCAGCTCTCTCAATGTTTCTTAATCCAGTCAAGTTGACACCTACAAGTACTTATCACTGCCAGCAGGAGTGGAAGTTGGGGCCTCCACTCCTCCCTCGCCGCAGGAGTGCTCTGGGACCAGCCCCCCGTGGCGTCTGCTGGAGTAGGGCAGCTGCTGTCTAGACGTTTTTTGCGTTGCTGGGCGCCTCTTCCCGGTTATTTGGTTAAGGAGAGTGGCTCTCACACTGACAGTTCTGCCCCTGCCTGCCAGTGCTTTGGGTTGTTGGCTTCTCTGGTACTGGGCCCGGGGTCCACAAGGCAACAAGAAAACCCAGAGAGCTCACTGCGTAGTTGTTCTGTGGGTCCTGAGGTCCTGGCCAGTCTTTATTCTCTTCACTTTTTATCTATTTATTTATTTTGGAAAACAAATATGTATGTGTTTATATATACATACATATATATATATATTTTTTATTTCAAAATATCAAGGGAGTACAGATGTTTTTGATACATGGCATGAGTCAGGGCTATAAATGTGCCCATCACCCAAGTGGTGTTCACTGTAGCCGTTAGGTGGGTTTTTGACCCTCCCTTCCACCCCCCTCCACCTGCTTGATTTCCTATGACCCTTGTGCACACGTGTGCACATGCATTAGTTCCAGTTTATTAGAGAGCACATGTGGTGTTTGTTTTTCCATTCTTAAGATACTTCACTTAGATTAATGGTCTCCAGTTCCTCCCAAATTGCTGCAAAAGGCAGTAATTCATCCTTTTTATGGCTGCGTAATACTCCATGGCGTACAAATCACATTATGCTGCTTCATGTGTAACGGCCAGGATTTTAGGGGTACCTGGCAGAGGAATAGAGAAAATTACATCTAGTCCCCGTTTCTAGAGCAAAGCCCCCTTGTACAACTGCTTTTGAGATTTATCCTAATGTCCGCTGTGCACTGATTTGATTTCAGTATCCCCTCGTGTGATTCCCTTCATGTTTCTCACACTTAGGGATCTTTGAGCTCCTTGGATCTGTGCGTTTATGGTTTTCATCAAATTCACATTTTTCCAGCTGTCATTTCTTTAAATATTTTTTCTATCCTTCCTCTGCTTTCTCTCTGTCGGACACTCGAACTGCACATGGATCAGGTTTCCTGGAGTTGTATCTCAGCTTGCTAGCACTTTGCTTCATGTTAGGGTGTTTCTACAGCTCTGTCTTCGAACGTCCCAACCATTTCTCCTGTGCTTCTATTCTGCAGTTAACCCTCCATGGAATATTCTCATGTCAGACATTCAAGTTTTTATCCCTAAAGGTTGGATTCGGCATGTTTCACTACCTTCTGCGTCTCTACGTCATATGCTCAGTCCTTCCTCTAGCTGCCTGGACACACGGACCGCAGTTATAGTGACTGTTTTAATATTCGTGCTCACGAATCCTACCATCTTTGCCAGTGCTAGTCTGTTTTTACTGATTGATGTTTCCTCTTGCCGGTAAGTTAAAATGCTTCTGGGTTCTGTACTGAACGCTCCATACGTCATGCCGCGTTCCGCTCTGCCTGGTGGGCACTATCCCAGCCCGTGGGAACCTCTGGGGTTGCTCTCACCGAGAGTTTGTTCCCCGGCTGTGGGAAGTCTCCCCACGTGCATGTGCCGACCTGCACGCAGGCCCCGTCTGGAGGGGGAGCCTCTGCCCTTCCCTCCGACACCGCGCTCTGCACACCCCGGCCTGGGCCTTCCGGCCGGCCGGCCCGTCTCTTTGGTTCCGGGCGCTGGCCGGGCTGTGCTCACCCCCAACACTCCGGGTAAGCGGCTTTGGCGATCACAGGCCTGCCTTGTTGGTTTTCTGCTCCTGACATCCTGTGTTATGCTGCCCAGTGCTTGACGCCTTGACAACCATCGTTTCACCCGGTGCGGGGTTTTTCGCCACGTACGGGAAGGTTAATGTGGCCCTGCCCCTCTACCCAAGCACAGCCAGAAGCTCCTCGTCAGTGTCAGGTGTATACGACGCTCTGAGCCCCGCCCGGACCACGCCACACCCAGGCAACCAAAGGGAGCAAACCTAGAGTTTTCTTGGCCTTCCTTGTGAGCTGGTGATTCTTCACTCAGAAGCTCAGGGAAACCACCGTTGAGACTCATTTTCAAAGAGACGCAGCGGGAATGCGGCGGGCGTGCAGCGCTGGCGTAGAACCGTAGCAAAGCCAGCGCTGGGAGGAAGAGCGAGGGTCTGGCTTTTGCGTAATCGAGCTTTCAATGTTCTGCCTAATGACAGTGATAGTAGGACAACTTAGTGTCTCAGAGAAAGCCCCGGGATAGAAGTTTCTGGGAGAAATCCTGTTACCACAGGGACAAGAGCACGGGGGTCCACACGAGTGTCTCGGAGTTTCATCGTCTTCCGTAGCTTTGATCCTCCGAGCACGCTTCACGTTGCCGCTGAAGGGAGAGCTCTTGGATGCTCTCTGCTGTGAAACATTTGGCGGTTCCTGTTGCCCCCAAACACGATTCTGATCTTCGTTTTGGCCTTTAGCGTCCTTAGCGATCTACCCTTCCATTGTTATCTGCAAATACTTTCTCCAGCTCCCTTGGGACTTCTTTACTCTTGGCCTTGGGGAAAGCATAGCTAATTTTCTCACCTGTCTTCCTTGCTGAGGGCCCCTGAACTCCCCAGGCAGGATGGCCTCCCCGTCCCCCCGCCTCTGTGCCGCATGGCTGCCGGCGCGTCAGACCCACACCCAGTTCTGGGTGGTGGACACGCCGGGCTGATCCGCGAGCTGGGAGCTCAGCGTGAGACACAAAGTCACCCTCTGCCTGTCCCAGATCTCCTCGCCCACGGCGTGCTGGCGGCCCTGCAGGTGAGAGGACGCTTTCCTCTGAGAGGAGACCTCAGGCCACAGTGAGGGTCACCTCCTGGATCTTCTAGAGGAGGCTTTGGGGGAGAGGGAGAAAGTGGACCATACTCTGAGGTGCTGAATTAATGGGGTGGGGGCGCCCCCAGGGCAGGGATGGCCGAGTGAGTGCTGGGACGTTTAGGTAGAACACACTCTGCTGACTCTGGCCCCGAGGCCTAGCTTGACCAGGAAGCCCGATCCACGTGCAATCGGAGCAGGGAAAGCACTGTAGACACGTGTCTGGAGCTGGCCAGAGGCCAGAGTAGCCCACGTTCCGCCTGGGCTGTGCCGCTGGTAACAGTAATAGCTATTTTGACAACAGTGATGATAATCTCAGTCAGAATGTCACTTTACCATGAGAAAGCACTCAGACATTATTTCATTTCATTTCAGCCAATGAGGGCTGCCCAGCCCTCATTTTTTAAAAATTTAATTTGACTTATTGTATACATGCTTATGTACTCACATGCAAGCTTTACAGAAATGCATAGAAGCTCACTGTTTATTTTTCCAAATGCATATTTTTATTTTGTTTTATTTGTTGCCCCCCCCTAACACACACACTCTTCCCTCCACAACCTCTCCACCTCCCTCAACTCCGTTACCAGGAAATGCACGCTAGCCGTTCTGCCCAGTTCTTATTTCTACTCCTGCGTGTGTGCGTGTGTGTGTGTGCCTGAGTATCTCCACACGCACACGGCGTGCACACACGCCATCCGTCTGTTTGTGTGTACATGCACAGATGCACAGTGCATGTGTATGTAAATACACATACAAATATAGAAGCCCACACATAAATATGCAAGCTTTATAGGTTGTCATGGTTTTGCAGAAGTAAATTTCTCTAAATGCACCTTTCAGCATCTTGCTTTTTGAGCTCAGCAATGCCTTATCAAAACCCACCCACCACCTGGCAGAGCTGGGATTTGCTCTCCTGAAGGACGGCACGATGCTCCACAATGTGATCTGCACAAAGCCTTTTACTTGCAAGTTCACGTTTCAACCCCTCAATAGCTGCTGAATGTGAACTTTGTCGCAACTGCACACACTTTTCTATAAAGACCAAAAAAAAAAAAGAGGAAAGTGTCACTTTGGTTTTGTTTTTGCTTTTTAAAGGTACAACTTCAAAGAGCCCTGGTGTAAAAATACCAAATTCATAAAGTTTGTGATGAGATCAGGAATCAAGTGGTGTTTGCAAAGTAGCAGCTCAACCAACTCGGAAGAAGTTCCAAGTCCCTTTGAAATGCAAGTTTTAAAAATTCAGACCATAGAGGGGCTGGGAAAATTAGTGCTGTGGCGGCTTCTGTTTTTCCCCCTCTCTTTCTTTCTGAACTTCAAACCATTTTAAGAACCTGTAAATTGCATTTTTCCCTTAATAATATCTCCTTAGCCCCTACTATGTCCATGACGCCGTGCTTTGGGCAGAGAGCAGTGGACGTGGGTTCCTGCACCCAAGGCAGGGTCTGTGTGCTCTCAGCCACAGCTACCGGTGGGGCTGGGGAGGGGGCCCGCCTCCTCCCTGAGCTCCGAAGCATTCTAACCGAGTGTCATAGGCCCAAGGACAAGGCAGGCAGAGGGGGGGCCAGAGGGTTCCTGGGCTCCTCAGCGACCTCAAGTCCACAGCTCTGGGTGCTGGGGAGTCCCCCTTGAAGAAACAGATGGAGAGGTTCTCTTGAGAAGCCGCCCGTCCTGGGGCAGCAGGTGTCGTGTGAGCAGTACCAGTGGGCTGTTATTTTTTGCACAAATGGATGAGGCACCTGCAGGAGTCTGCATCCAGGAGGGAGGTGACACTCTTGGCCCTGCCTGGGCGGGGACCTTGTGGTTGGGAAGGTGAGGAATGCTTGGATGCACTAGCCGGATGGTCCCAACTGTGTCCACAGCGTGTGTCCAGACCACGCCCACTGGTCTCTCTGTGCCTGGGTGACAGCTTGGTTTTATACGTTTTGGGGAGACAAGAATTACATGTAAAGTCATAAATCAATACGTGGAAGGTGAACATTGGTTTGGCCCGAAAAGGCAGGACATCTCCAAGCAGGGGATTGCAGGGTGTAGGTGGGTTTAAAGACTCTTTGATTTGTAACTGGTTACAGGAATGAAGCTTTGTCCAAAGGCTTGGAATGTTACGTTAGGATAAGGGAGTCTGTTAATCGGAGACAAGCCACCGGCCACGAACTGAGACTCGAGTGGCCTGTTAAGTAAATGGATGACCTGCAGGTGTGCTCTGACCCCTGTCTTGCACGGCCTTAGGCCTGTTAATGACTTTTCTACATTACTGTTGCAGGGAATAAGTCCAAAAGGGACAGGGCACAACTAGGCGTGTCTGCCCTCCCCTCCCCTCCCCTCATGACTGGCAGCTCAGCTTGAAGGTTATTTTGGGTGTGGGGGAGGTCACTGCCAAGAGGGGGTCCATTCGGTCCACGGGGGAGCTCAGGATTTTACTTAGTTAACATGCTGAAAGGGCCTGGCCCGCAGTTAGCATCCGGGGATCACTGGCTCCTGCTGCCCACGGGTACTAACTGTGCCCCTGGCCGTGGGGACATGTGAGCATCAGAGGGGGAATCAAGGGACACAGGGCTCACAGAGGAGGACGCGGAAGGGTCATAGGTGCAGTCCTGGGTGGGAGTACAGAGACAGCTTTGTGGAAGGCCGAGGGTCTGGGACGTGTTTCACGCTGAGGATGGGAAGCCACGTGGGGCAGGACCCAAACCTCCTGGGGTGACTGGCAGGGGACTGAGCCCTTCAGGTGTGTGTTTGGGCAGGAGAGCCCGACGTGAGCTTCATCCTGTGGGTGTGTTCTGTATCCATGTGGCAATAAGCGTGGATAGAACGGAACTCACAGGTGGGGGTGGGCCCTGCCACTGTGCCTGCCCCCTCCCTGTCCCCAGGGTCACAGAGCTTCTACCTGGGTGGACAGTGCACGGAGGAGTCGCTAACTCAGACCCTGCCGGGCTCCCAGGCACTGCTCTGACAGGCTGAGCCACTCGGCAGTGCCCAGGCCAGGCCAGGTCCGCCTGGTGGCCTTGGACCCATTTCCAGCGCCTGGAGCGAGGCGAGAAGGATCTATGATGGCGGAACCGACGATGGAGCTCCGCACTGCCCTGGGCTCACGCTACCGGTTCAGATGCCACATTCCCAATGTTGCATACGTGCTCGCTCTAGGTCCTTGTGAAAACCTGCATCGATCGGTCCGTTTCTGTGAGGCCGGCGTGCTCCTACGTGCCGTGGGAAGCCGGCCGCCTGCGGCGCTGGGTAACTGGGATAACGTTGCCGGCTCCCCGGCTCCAGGGCCCCCCACCTGGGGACCCGGGGAGCTTCACCATGAAAGGGTCAAGTGCAGAGAAGCCACCCCTTTCCCAGACCGGCCCAGGCCCGGCGCAGGCAGGGCTGCGTGATCACGGGCGCACGGCGGGGCCCCTTCCCGAGTAGGTTCTACCTGCGGGAGCGAACAGCCGCGCCAGCCCGGCCCGGAGCCTAATCTGGAATTAGCAGGTGGCTGCGGCCCAGACGGGCTTTGTGCCGGGGTACTCAAGCAGAAATGCTGCTCAGCCCATTGTGATCCTATTAGGGAGCGGGGAAGTTAATGAATAGTGTGTTCTTTCTTGCTTTCCCTGTCTGCCTTCAGCACGTTGTGTTTACCTACTTACGTATGGAAATCCGGGCCTCCTTAGCAGGCAGAGCAGAGAAGCAGCTTCTTGTCTTCCTGGGAAACTGCACAAATCATTCCACTCAGGCGCAAGCCTGATTGGGCTCTTTAAGCCTAAATAAGACGTCCTTAACCCTTCCTCAACCCAGACCCTGGAGGTTTGAGACAGGCTCTTTTAGGCTGCAGGAAACAAAGCAATGCTCAAAGAACAAAGACATTCCCAGGGAGGGAATTTCATTATAAGCTACGAGAGAGGAGGGGCAGCTGCAGAGCCGGGCTCCGGAGGAGGTAGGAGCTTGTGAAGGGCACCCAAGGTCGCAGCACTCTGGCCCAGGTACCCCACCGTGTCCTGCAAAGGTGCAAGGGCCGGCTGCTTCCCGTGCCACTAGCACATGGTGGTCTGCTCTTGTTACCTTCCCTCTAGGACTCCAGGTCATCGATCAGACAGAGGGGCTGATAGACCCAATCCCCACCTGTGGGGTAGAGCGTCCTCAGGGGCAAGAGGGTGCAGATCGAGCCTGGCGGGGAGCGACTTCCTCAGATAGCCTAGGACGCCTGTCAGAGGACGGAGCGGCCCTGTTTGACAGAGGCAGCCGTCAGCACCGTCTGAGCGGGGGTGGTGCACCCGCCACTGCGCTAAGTGGCTGCCGCAGCTTCCTAACGTTGCACGATGCGCCACCCCCACGGTTCATGGCATGCCCTGGGCATTTATTGTGCGCACAGATTCCATGAGCTAGAAATTTGGGGAGGGTTCGCCAGGCAGTTCTCGCCGGGGGTCTCTCACGTGTCTGCAGCCAGACCCTGGCCGGGCTGCGGGATCCGCTTCCCAGGGCTCATCCACAGGGGCGGCATTTGGTGCCGGCTGCTGGCTGGGCCTCAACTCCTCTCCCCTGGAGCCCCCGATGGGCTCCCTGAGGGTCTCTGTGGCACCCGGGCTAACTGCTCTCTGAGCTCACAAGCCCAGAGGTCCAAGCGGAAGCTGAAATGACTCATGACCTAATCATTGGCTCTGAGTCCTACTCGTCAGATGGCCCTGCCTGCGTGTGGGAGGCATCACTCCAGGACGAGAACTGGGAGGCAGGGTCGGGTCCCCCTGCCTGAGCTGGCGCCTGCCCACGGTCCCCGGGGGTTCACGTCCTTCTCGCGGACAATCCTGAGTCTTTCCCAGCTTCGTGCCCGGAGCTCTGCTGCCAACGGTGCGTCCCCTGCCCTCCGAGCCCCGCGGTCTGTGCAAGGCTCGTCTAGCTGCGACCCACGGCCCGGCCCCACAGCGACAGCCACATTGTTAGGTCTTGTCGTGACAGCGCCCCGCTACTGGTACCAAAATTCATTCCAGTTACCATGGCTGCGTAAAACAGCACCCCGAATTTGGTGAGTCCAAATAACAACATTTTTTTTGCCCACAGATCACCAGCCTGAGCAGAGCTAGGAAGGTAGATGAGGCTAAGCTCCTAACTGCCTCTAAACCTGTGATGAATAATCTGAGATACTCTTCAGCTGCAGCCTGGCTTTGCAGTAGCCACTCAAACGTCCACCTGCGGGCATCCTGCCCCCCAGCTCCTCCACCTAGCAGCCAGCACAGCCCCTCCTCGCTCAAGCCCCTCCTGTGCGCGGCCCCCACCCGGCTCTCTGCGCAGCCTCCTCCTCCCCTCCGCCAGCTCCTGAGGCTCCAGTGAGAGGTGCCACACTCTGCAGGCCCTGTCCCTCAGCCTGGGGCTTGCAGGGCCCCTCTCGCGTCCCGCAGGTGCCTGCTCAAGGTAACCGTTTCAGAGGGGCTTGTTACCCACAGCCGCCACTGCCTGCCCCAGTCCCCATCTTTACGTGTAGTGTTGAGACTTCATCCCCTGAAAACCTATTTTGTATCGGTGCCTGTTTTCTCCGATGGGAATACAAGCTCCACGAGAGCAGAGGGTTTGTCTTGGTTTCTGTTGTACCCGCCCCCATGCCAGCGCCCGGTGTGCAAAGGCACCTGGAAAGGTGCGTGCTAAGGGAGGGGCCTGCACCTGCGTAAGGTCTTCTGTTCTCCTCAGTCCCAGCTAGCTGTGCCCCCCCCAGCGCTGCCTCTGGGCCCAATCCTGCTCCCAGGCAGTGACGTGAGCTGTCCCTATATCCTTCCGCCCAGCTACATACACTTTCAGGATTTCCGAGAGTTTAGCACAGCATATCTAAATATCTGATTAAACTCAGATTCTTCAAGAACTATGAATAAAAGCAAACGTCCAAGAAGCCAGGTGGCATTAGACACCAAGGACACAGGGAAGGGTCAAAGACTCTGGGCCACCCGGCCCCTTCCCACTTGCGCTGCGAGAGCTCAGGCTGGTGTGTGGGGCGGGGAGGGCGCCGGTGGGAACGGAGGACTCTGGGTCTTGTTTTTCCAGGGAACCTGTACTATCGCTAAGATGTCTGCGGAAGGAAGCTTGTTTTTGAGCTCATTCTGGTCCCAGGCAACACCTTTGTCACCCTGTGTTGGTAACATTTCCAGAGGCCCTGCTTGTCCAATTAACTTTTTCTGAGACACGTATGTGCACTCCCAAGCATACCACCTACAGCGGGCGGGGAAGGGATTGTAACAATCCCAAGGTGGGAAATCATAAGAAAAATGTATGTACATTACAACATATGCATTACTGTTACGGCGGGCACGTGGCACACTGTTGGGAAATAACCCCGTCGCCGGCGCTGTCAAGGGCCCAGGCCGCAGCACGGCACGCCCAGCCTGGCTTCTGAAGATGCTCTGCACAGCAGCTTTCCTTCTGCTCCGGCTCCGGCGACTCACAGGAGGGTCCACATCCCGCCACCAGCGACTATCTGGGGGTTCTACGCGCACGTCTGAGGGCTGCCTGCCGTTAACCTGGTTCCAGTGTGACCCCACCGGTACCTCCTCCATCCCGCGGCGGCCCCAGGCCTCGCCACAGTCTCTGGTGTTACATGCGAGGGGGGCAGAGCTCAGGGGATGGGCATCGGCTTCTACTTCCAGACACCTGGGTGACCTTGGCGCCTAGATTAACCTCCCTGAGCCGTGGTTTTATCATCTGAGCATCAGGGGTGCTGATATCACCTGCCTCACCTGGTTGTTTGGAGGGTGGAGTGAGTTACTGCACGTAACGTGCTTAGCATGGGCTGTCACACACCACACGCGTGGTAAACACGCGCTGTTGGGGTTCTGCACGAAGCCACCAAACACCAGCCGAGAGACAGACTCTTCTCTTTGCCCAGCACCTGTTCACGCAGCGTGGGGCCCTCGGCCAGGGAGACGGACGCAGCCCCTGACTCTGGGCACCTCTCTGGCATCCGACGCCCCCACCCAGAGGGCCGGATGGCTTTGCGCTCGCGGGCACAGCATGCCCCCCTGGGCTGTCGCTTAGCCCGCCTCCCCTGCGCCCTCCTGTGCCCCTCAGATGCGCCCGGCTCCACGCAGACGCCGTCTCCTGCAAGGAGCCTTTCCCTCCTCTCCCCTCTGCCCTGGGCCTGAAGGTGACCCCTCATTCTTGGGGGTCCTCTACACGTGTGTCTCCATCCCTCTTTGTAATAAAAACACGGATAGGAACTTATCTGGGCGTCCACGGCATGATCACCGTTCCCACACCGTTTATCCCACTCACTCACTCACTCGTCCTGTGAAGCCTGCCGGGATCGTCTGCTGTGCGCGGGGCGCTGCTCTGCACCCCGAGGCCCTGCCCAGAACAGGCGGCTGTGCCTGGCTAGGGCTTATCTCCTAGAGACAGACCGGCGCAGACGGAAGCCAGGCAGGAACCAAGGCAGTGCCACGAAACTACCGGCTAGTGACGAGCAGAGAACCGAACCAGGACGGTGCGCCAGCGTGCTGAGGGCAGGGCGCCGCCCGAGACAGGGACGAAGGGACGGCAGGAACAGCTCAGGCAGAGGCCCTGGGGCAGGGGGAACCGAGAAGGGCAGGGAAGCGGCCACAACACGGTGGGCACGTGGGACAACGTCAGGTGGGTCACACGAAGAATGAGTGAAGATACGAAAAATAGGAATTAAGATTATCCACCTGCAGCCAAAAATAAAAAATAATCACAGATGCCGGCGCGGCCCCTGTTCACTGTCCCGCCCTTCCCTGCCTCCTCCTGGAGGTGCCACGATCCCGAATTTGCCGCCGTATTTGATTCCACGCACTGCGTCGGACCTTGGCCATGTCCGAGTGCATTCCTGAGCTTTGCATTTTATTTCTCTATTTATAAAGCCGTCTACATGAAATTAAAACGTATGAATCTTCCTGCAACCAGTTCGTTGTCCCGGCATTACGTTCATGCGAATTATGTACCTTGTTACCCCAATCCTAGCTCATCCGTTTTCTCCGTAGAACAATTTATTGTGTGAATGGATTACAATTTATTTATCCATTTTCCTCTTGATGGATTTCTGCTGTTTTCTGATGTTTTCTTGTATCAGACTGATTTGAACTGCAGCGACCAATCCCGTGTGGGGCTCCTCATCCCTCGTCTAAAGGCTGAGAGTGTATCAGTGAAATTGCTGCCTCGTGGGCCAGATGCGTCTCAGATTTACCAGTTATTGGTAATTTAGCAGCAAAGTAGTTGCACAAACTCAGTCCTTCCACAGGCACCTGCCCCTCTTCACACCCGTGCCGGCGTGGAGAGTGAGCGCCCCTCCACCTTCCTGCCACGCCCTGAGATAGCGGCATCGGTCTCCCCAGGCACCAGTTCAGATACACCTTCATATCCTATTCGAAATTGTGGTTTCTTTTCTCCGAGCTACTTTTTCATATTCTGACTATTTTTCTGCTGTATTTATTTCTCTCATGGACCCGCAGTCTGCATTCTAGTCCTTTGCCAGTTATACACGTTGTTAAGTATCTTCTTCCAGGGTGTAGCCTGAGTTTTAACTTTGTTTATGGTGTCTTTTTAAAAACAAAGATTTTAATTTTAATGCGATTTAATGTATTCGTATTTTCCTTCATGATCTGGGCAGTTTGAGACTAAGGTAAAATGCGTTATTCACCATAAAATACGAATTTTTTTAAAATATTTTTTTCAAATGTGAGTAATTCTGTCTCTGTCACTTGCCAAGCTTCCACGTGTGTGTGACGTGTTTCTGGGGCCCAGGCTGCTGCCGCCTGTGCCCCGGGGGTCTCTGAGTTAGTCCAGGGGCCAACACACCTGGTCTTGCCCAGGCCACCTTCGTGATACATCCCTCTGTCTGGCGCAGCAACCTCTCCCGGATGTCCTGTACCTTTTGCTGTTCCATAAAAAGCTAAAATTAATTTGACATATTCTATGAAGACCCGGACATGATTTTGAAAGGACGTCCTTTAACTTTGTGGAGTAGTCTGGAAAAAGAGATATTTGTAATATCGAACCTGTCTACGCCCACGTTGATATTATCACTCCATTTATTTAGCTCTTTTGATGAAGATGTATGCATTTTTTTTAAAAAGTCTTGAACTTCTTTCGCTAAATTTATTCCTGCAAAAGCTATGTAGGTTTTGTTGTTTTTCTAATCGGCATTTTTGTTGTTGCTTTCAGTATACAAAAAAGTAAGTGATACTTTGTCATTGCTCTTATAATTTCTCATTAATTTACCAATGTATCTGTAGATTACTTTGGCTACCTATGTAACTCGTAACATTTTCTGTGAATAATTCCTTCCTTTTGAAATTCTTACAACATTTATCTCGTCGGCCTTCCTATTTCTTTCCCCGGCATTTCTTCTTTGGCCTCGTGGAGTCCGACCTTCGATTTTACCTGCAAATTGATATCCAGCCAGTGTCTCAAGGAAACTTTTATGCAGATGTCTGGAGCTTTTTCTCTGAGTAGCTGCCTCCTGGCTCACGCTCTACCCTGCAAATCCCGGCCGCCGTGGCCTCGCATGACACCATTCCGTCTCCCCTACTCAGGATTTCTGGGTTCTGTGGGGATCCCCTTCCCTGGACAGTTTGCCTCCAGGCGGGACACGGAGCGCCCATGGGCTCACTTTATGTGTCTCTTGTCTCATTGACTGTAGCCGTGTGCTACCTGTTATCTATGGTAAAACAGTAGTTTTGTACTTTTTCCCCATTTTCTTGGTATTTTTATTGTGATTTGTTTTCTTATGATGGGAAGGCAAGTACAACAGAAATCACTCCTTTGGAGAACGGAAAGAGAAGTTCTAGACCGTTTACATTTAATGTAATTATCAATAGAGTTGGGTTTAAGTCCACCATGCTGCTATTTGATTTCTATTCATCCTATATATTCTTTATTCCTGCTTTCCTTTGTATTTATAAAGTGGCTTTATATGCCATCTTATCTCTTCTAATTGTTTTTTAGCTACATACCTTTAGTTTTCGTGATTTCTTTAGGCAGGACAATAGGCAGTCTCAATTTATAGGCATCTGCCATGAACTAATATTTTATATTTTCTGTCATACAAAAACCTTAAAAAGTGTATTTCTGTTTATCCCCCTTTCTTTCTTTGTGTTTCGTTGTCATACATTTGACTGTATGTTATAAACCCCACCATACATATTCCTAAAATGTTTGTTCCAAGTTGTCAACTGTCTTTTATATATTTAAGACAAGAGAACAAAACATACAGTCCTTTAAATTGACCCCATATTATCATTTCTGGCATTCTTTATGCCTCCCTGTTGATCTGAGCTTGCATCTGGCAAAATGTTTCCTCAACTTGGTATTTCTCTCATATATCAATGGACTAGGGTGGACTAAGGTGTCTCTCAATTTGTACTTACGGAGTTTTCAACCCTTATTTTGAATAATCTCACTGGACACAGAATCCTAGGTTGGCAGTATTTTTCTTTCTTTCAGCACTTTAAAGATGCTATTCTTCCCCCTCCCCTGGCTAATACCGTTTTTAAAGGGAACACAGCTCTCATTCTTATAATTGTTTTGCTTTATGTGACTCGGCAGTCTCCCCCGTATGGCACTTTTATGGCTTTCTCTCTGTCCGAGGGTTTCAGCCGTTGGACTCTGATGGCCCTGGGTGCATCATGCTCCCTCTCCCATCCCCGGACCTCGTGGAGCCCCTGCCTCTATGGATTGATTTCCCATGTTATCACGTTGAAAAGATGTTCGGTAAGTATGCCTTTAGGTATTCTACTGCCTCGTTCCTCTTGCCTCTCCTTCTCCTACTCCCATTCCATGCACATTAGACAGATTTCTTTAAACCACATGTTACTGGTGCTTTGTTCCATTTTTATTCAATATGTTTTTATCTTTTTTGCCTAGAGTCCTGCTTGAGACTGCTGTCTTTCTGTTTGTTGGCAAGAGATCCATCAAAAGAGGATTTTTGTTTCTGGTGGGTTTTTACTGAATGTGTGGTTTCTCAATTCCCAGGAATTGTGTGGGGGGGGTCAGCATTTTTACATCTCCCGTCCTTGCATGGACCCAAAGACTTACCTCTTTGTTAAGAAAAAGAAAATCATTTCAGTTTTTAAGTTGGGAAACACCCCTAGGGAAACACTGGCTTCACAGTGTTAGCAAACTGTGCTTGTTCTGGGCTCTCTTTAACTTTGTTCCCTTGCGGATTTCCCTTCGTTCCACACACACTCTGCTATGCATACAAAGGATCTCTCTTATATTTTATCCTATATATCTATGACTGTTATGTAAGAAAACATATTTTCAAGTTGTCTACTTTATTTGAGAATCACTGAAACTATTAAGTGGACGAAGCAGAGGTATCTTATCCCTTTTTTGACAAGGTTGATATGATTAAAAGACTTGCCCTAATTCCCACTGTAGAAAATCCACAGAACCTGACCAAAAACCAATTGCTGTTTCTGTGAATCACTGTGATTTTTTAAACAAATTTCAATATCTTCATTACTTACCACCATGTCCATCGAGGCATTGGGACTTAAGATATATTTACAAGATTTTATTTCTTTACTTTGGGTACTCTCAACTAGCTGCTAATAACTGGAGACTGTATCTGTTGACCCCCTCTGTCTGATACATGTTACCCAGCCACAGTACTGGGCACATAAAATTTGCTCAATAATTACTTGTTAAAGTGGTCAAATTCCAAAGAGCTATGGTCTCTAAACTCTAAACTGAAACTAAAAGACTTAGAGCCGGGCACGGTGGCGCATGCCTGTAGTCTCAGCTACTCGGGAGGCTGAGGCAGGAGGATCACCTGAGCCCAGGAGTTTGAGGTTGCTGTGAGCTATGATTGCACCACTGCACTCCAGCCTGGGCAACAGAGCAAGGCCCTGTCTCAAAAAACAAACAAACATTGTGAGCATAAATTCCTAAAATGTAACACTGGGTCAAAGGGCCTCTGCATTTAGTATTTGACTGACTGATAAATTGCCCTTTTAAAAGTCTCTGCCAATATGTGTTTCCACCAAAATGCGAAAGCAGCTCATATTCTCCAACTTTTCACATTATAATTTTTTCCTGTTGTTCCCTTAATATGAGAGGCAAAAAAAAATCTTTAGTTTGTATTTGATAATCTTTTAATGTATTTCTTGGTCATTCTTTTTCATATTTAGTGAATCAACAGACCATATCCTTTGACTATTATCTACCGGGTTGTCTTCTTCTTGCTGAGTTATGTGAATGCTTCGTAAATTCTGAATATTAAACTTGTGCCTGTTTCTATTGAAATATTTTTGTCATTCTGCCAGATGTCAATTAACTTTGTGTATTTTGTCATTTATCACAGGGAATTTGTCAACCTTTTTCCATATGGTTTCTAATTCTTTCATAGCACCAAGTTTTCTCCTGACTCAGATTATATAGATATTTTTAGGTTTATATCTTTAATAAAACTGAAATTTATTTACATATGCTTTAACTTATGATTCATCTATGCTTCTTTTTAGCAAGTGGCTAGTCAAATATCCCAACATCATTTATTAGATTTTCAGTCCTCGTTGACTTGAAATGCCACTTTTATTGTCTATTAATTTAATCTTCTTATGTTACAGATTCCCTGATGTGTCCATTTGTTCCTGGATTGCCTGTTCTTTTCCATTACCTATCTATACTGCACTAATGTCACACTGCATTTATTGTCCCACCTTATGGCACATCGAATAGGGCAAGCCCACATCTGAATTCATGCCCACAGTGTATCTTTACAAAACTATTATATGCTGGCTATTTCCATATGTTTACAGCCCATACAAACGTGAGAAAGCGTATCAGTTTCCATAATAAAACCTATTGGAATCTGCTTGAGATACAGGTGGAATGCATGAATTCTCAGGGTGAAATGGCACCCTCACTGCACTAAGCCTTGCCCTGGGTGGCCGACATCTGGGAGTGTTTCCCAAATCACTTTCCATTTCTTCCTGGACACACAACAGGTAATATTTCTCATCGTCCCTCACTTTGGGTGGGATCAAATTCCAGGTGATTTAAAGTGGGCAGAACTGATGGAGCCACCTCCAGGCCTGGCCCCTAGAGGCCATGTGACCTATCCCTCCCCCTCTCCGTTTCCCTGTCTTCCTCCGGGGTGCAGGGACCTGGCCGGGGACCCGAGGCCACAGAGGATGCCACGCCCACAAGATGGAAGTGGCCTCAGTCCCTGCCTAGCCACGCGGAAGGTAACATCCCAGAAACCCACACCAAACTGTTATTTGAGCAAGAAACAGACAGACGCTTTGCTAAGCCACTGAGAATTTCGCACGACTGACTCCAGTGTTGGTGAACCCTGACCAGCGATGAGTGTCTCTTCATCCGTTCAGGCCAACTTTCACTTTCTCAGCAGGTAAGAACCGTCTGGAGTTCTTTTGTATTATTATTTTGTCCATGAATAGAATCTTTTTTTTTTTTTTTTCCTATTACATTTTCTATTTGGTTGTTGCTGGTTATAGAAAAGCTATTGATTTTCGTAGGTTGATATATTCAGCCCGGGTTGCTGAACTCTCACGGCTGGTTCTAGCAATGCATCAGTTTATGCTTTTGCATTTTTATAGGAAAAAATATTCTCATATACATAATGTCGTACTTCTCGTGTTACTTTTTTCATTTTTACATTGGTAAGAACCTTCAGCACAATATTCACTGGTGGTATAAAGTGGGCGGCCTTGCAGAGCTAATTTGAAAAAGTATCACTGATGTTTTTCACTAGTAAGTATGACGCCTGCTGCAGGGTTCCGGTAAGTACTTTTTATCAAGATAAGAGCATTTCATTACTGCCTTTGTTTTCTAAGTGGCTTTTATCAGGAATGGGCATTGCCTTTTATCAAATGCTTTTTCAGCATCTAGTGAGATAATTAAAGTTTTTCCTTTATTCTCTCAGTGTAATGAGCCCATTGATAAATTTTTAAGCCATTCTCATACTTGTCTGGTTAACCTTGTGTAATTGTGGTGTCTTTCTCTTTTAATACCTTGCTGATCTTAATACTGAATATCATTCAGGATTTGCTTATCTGTTTAAAGTGGACTTGAATATAGATTTCCCCTTGTCCTGGCTTGTCTGGTGGTGGTGTCAGAATTACGTCAAATATTGCTATGAGATGGGTCTCTTTCTCTCTTCCTAGTCTCTGAAAATGTATACAGCTCATGAGTTATTAAATGTTTGTGGGCATTTACTGATGTGAATGTTTCTTTTAGCTATTACTGCTATAGATTTCATTTGTATTGTATATTAATATATAAAGTTAGAAATGTCATTTCTTAAATATTTATTTTTTATAAAATTTTACATAATATACAATTTTAAAAGCTATGAAGTTCTAAAGTTTCCTTTTTCTTTTTGCAAAGCAGCCCCTTGCAGCAATACCATCTCTGACTGTTGCCTGTAAATAATAACTTAATCTATTTTAGCTGTTTCTTTTGAGATGTCACATGTCTAAGCAATAGACTTTTACAACAATTTCTGATTCTTCACCATCAAATATTAACTACTGTCTGCCTACCAAAGAAGTGGGGGATTTGATTTTCTTATGATTATTCTAAAGCCTACATACACACTTTCCCTTCATTGCATCCATATAATAATTTCAGAGTTGGTTTACAGTCAATATTTACATAATATTTAGGTAATATTGACAATATATAAACACATATAAGTAAACATATATAAGTCATATACAAAAAGTCACTTGCTGTATTATAATACTTCTAAACATTTTTTTTCTGAGGTTAATAATTATCTCATTCCTGATGCCTAAAGTAATTTGTGCCGAATTCACCACCTGATCCGGGTCCCTCCATGCAGTCGTTACTCGAGGCTTTCTCTAGGGAATCATATATACGCACGTAGGCATAGTTCAGAAGGTAACCACTTGATAAATTATCACAAAGCAGACACACCCATGTCCATGTGCCCACACCTCAGGCCAAGAAACAGGACATTGACAGTGTCCAAAAACCTCTCATCCCTTTATCCCCTGACTGCACGTTCTCCCCGCTTAACCAGTATCTTGACTTCTGACACTGCAGGTTGCTCTTGCCTGTTTATAAAATACACACACACACACACACACACGTACTCAAAGTATCTCTCTGTGGGAGCAATTCATATTATTCCATGTAACCGCAGTTTGTTATTTTATAATTGCTCTGATATATGGTTGTTTAAATTTCCCACAATGTACTAATCCATTTTACTGTTGATGGGCATTTGGGACATTTCCAGCTGTCGATTTAGCAAAAATAATGCTATTATATTATGCAAGCTTATTGGTGATTATATATGTACACGTTTCTTTGGGGTTATATACCTAAGAGTGTAATCGTTGAATGTAAAGTATTTAAACTCTCACCATTGCTGTAGTAGAGTTCCTATTGGTATCATCACCAACATGTGGCATTTTCTAGCTTTTTAAATTTTAGCCATTCTGTTAGGTATATACTAGCTTGCCTTGTGGTTTTGGTTTATATTTCCCTGATGAGTAATGAGTTGGGCATTTTTCCTTATTTTTCGTTATGTTTATTGGTTCTTTGGAAGTTCTTTTTTATGAAGTATCTGAGGCTTGCTTTTCCCCTCTTTTACTGATGTAATTTTTATGAAGTTATGTTCTTAATATTAATTGAATCTAACTTTCTGTTTTATAATGTTGTTAATGATCTTTGCATCTTACTTAAGAAATACCTGCCTATTCTGGATATCAGATAGTAGATATTTTCCTCCCATTCATTGGCTCGCCTTTTAATCCCTTGAAGAAGAGAAGTTCTATATTTCCAAGTCATCTAACAAATTTTTATTTTCCATTACAGTTTAGTTCTTTGTGTCTGGATTAAGAAATCTTTTCAATATTCAAGTTCATTCAAAATTTGCCTCTGATACATTCCGTAAGTTTTAATGATCTATCATTTATATCTACATCTAACATATATCTGAACTTGTTTTTTTATATGATAGGAGATAAGAAATCAAGTTTGTTTTTCCTGTGGGAATCCAATGACCAAGGACCTCTCATTTAAAAGATGTTCTTTATACTCTAATGCAATGCCTCCCCCACCCCACACAGACTAAAATCAGGCCATCCAGAACATTTTTAAGGTCTGGGTTAAAAGTGTAGATGAAAGCTCTCAAAGCATAGATATAAATATTTACATATTGTAAGTCAAGGCAACAAATTATTATAGGATATATTCCATCATCTTACATTGACACATACTTATCTCACATTTCTACTTAATAAAATAAATTTCCACGTAAGCATTAGTTTAGCCTTATCTTATGATTTCTGCTATGTATTATTGTTAGCATCCAGTGCAAAACATTTTCCAATTTTCATATTGATGTTTCTGACCAAGGAATCGTTTAAGGGTGTGTTGCTTAATATTCACATGTATGAATATTTCCTAGTTATTTTATTGTTATTAATTTCTCATTTTAGCATTTTGAGAATTTGACCATTTTCTTCTGGCTTTCATCTTTCTCTTCTGAAATTTTAGCTGTCAGTTAATTGTTGCTCCTTTGAGGGAATTTTTTTTTTTAATTTTCATCAACTTTAAGCTTTTCTTTTTGTCTTTGGTTTTCAGAAATTTTCTATATTGTGATTAAATGTGCTCTTCTTTTTATTTGTTCTGCCTATGTTTCATGTTTAGTACGATGATATTTATGGTAACTTCTGGAAAATCCTCATCCTTATTGCTTTCAAATATTGGTCCCATACCATAGTCTTTTCCCTGTATTTATGGGACTTCCATCATGCAGATGTTAAATTTTTACACTAAGCTCCCTATGCCTCTTACTATTTTTAATATATTTTAAGTCTTTTTATTACTAAATACATGTCTGAGTATTTTCTTTTGATTTGTCTTCTAGTTTTCTAATTTTCTGTTCAGCTGTGTCTAATCTCGAATTAAACCTTTCCATTAAAAGATCTATTTCCTTTGCTTTGTAATTCTAGATTTACCATCAGTATTTTATTAGTTGCTTATCTTCTATATAAGTTTTTAATCTTATCTTTTCTTTCCTTGGAAATATCAAATATATTTATTTGAAAAATTATTTCACAATATTATCTGAAGCCCCTATGAATATGCTGTTATTATCTATTGTTTCTTTTGGGTTGTGGGTCATGTGTGGGTCATGTGTGCATTTTAGTAAATGCTGGACATTGAATTTGAAAAGTTGCAGAGATTATTTAATGTTCCAGATGAAGTTGTCTTCTTCTAGAGAGGAAATATATTTGTTTCTGGCCAGGGTTAGGCTAGGCACACCAGCAACCTCAGGGTTCTTAGCCGAGGCAAGCCCAGTGTGAACCTAGGCTTCATGCCTTTTAAGGGCCCTCTCGTTCTAGTTTACTCTTACTCCTAGGATATATTCTCTCAAGACACCAACCCAAAGTTTTAGGGAGAGTTTCTAGACCCTTTCGCAGGCAGAGCTCCTCAGGAAACTGACTTTGAGACAACGATTTGTGTGCTGAAGTTCTGTTTCGGGGCATTCTTGGGAATGATGCTGTGAGAGAGCAAAGGCGGCCGGACCGGGCGAAGGGAGAAACTGGACTGGGACACGGTGGTAGCTGGAGCCTGGGCTCACCCCACCGGGAGCTCGGGAGCTGCAGTGGCCCTCAGTGGCTGTGCTCTCCTTAGGTGAGAGGCCAAGTCTTTCCCTGCATCAACCAAGCCACGGAACTGCACTGGCCCAGGCAGAAGGTAGCCGGGGGCAAAGTAGCCCCTTCAGCTAAGCGCAAGTCATCTGTGACCTGTCACCAGCCAGCACTCCTGGAAGCTGGGGGAAGGGTGCTTTCTCTGTAAAGGGCCAGGTAGTACCTACTGAAGGCTTTGCAGCCCATATGGTCTGTCACAGCCACTCAGCTTTGTTGGTGTGGTGTGGAAGCAGTCATAGACCACAAAAGGCAGGCGGGGATGGCTGTATTCCACTCCAACCTCACCTGCGCAAACAGGCAGGGAGCCATATTTGGCTCATGGGTCACTGTTTGCCCACCGCTGGCCTCAAATGGACAACACGAGAGTGTAATGTCATGAGGGAAGGCTGAGTGTTGCATAACAGCATCTATTTTACTCCCATTCTGAGCAGATTGAGGCTTTAATATCTAGATTCTGTCCCTTTCGCTCTAATTGTCAGATAAAAGCTCCTATCAGCCTCTCAGTCTCTCGAGGACTTTGTCCAAATTTGGCAAATGTTTTTAGAGGTGTGCTGTCCTATAGAGAAGCCACTAGTCACATGGAGTTATTTAAATTTAAATCAATTAAAATGAAATAAAACCTTAAAGTCAGACTCTCAGCCAAAGCAGCCACATATCAGGTGTTCCCTACCCACGTGTGGCTGGTGGCTGCCGCGCTGAGCGGAGGAGATGCAGACCACCCTCCTCATCCCGGAATGTTCCACAGGCTGGCGTTGGTGTGGACAAGGGTCTCCCTCTGGTCTTCTCCTGCCACATCCTGCCCATGATTCTCCTCCCCGCCAGTCGCTCTCGGATACCTTCAAATCAACTTTCTAAAGAAAGTTTTGTCCTGATATTCTAGCTCTTTTTAATAGAAATGTCAGTCAACATTATTTGGTCCATTATAACCAGAAGTAAAACTCTTTATTGTTTTTAATGTTCTATTCATTTTTGATGTAAGCTACTCTTTTTGTTGTCTATCTGAGCATGTTAAATACCCTCATTTCAAATTCTATTTGAGATTACCTTGTTTATTCGTTTTCTTGGGTAGATTTCTGAAGCTGGTCTATATTTTTTTGTTCTCAGTAGAAGCTACGTGTTGCTTAGAGTTTCGAATTTGCTTGTACTCGTGTCCTGTTGGTCTCACGGCTCTGGGATAAATTGTGTGTGTGTGTGTTCTACATGTGTGTTCCGTGCGTATGTGTGTTCCGTGTGTGTTCTATGTGTTCAGCATATGTGTTCTGTGTGTATGTGTGTTCCATGTGTGTGTTCTCTGTGTGTTCCATGTGTATGTGTGTTCTGTGTGTGTATATATTAGCCCATCCAGGGTTTCTGTATCCTGTTCAACAGGAAATTCACATCCCACACCCACTAACAGTACAGGTTCAGGTTTTGTTTTATCAAAGGTGCTTTGTGTCCAGTCATGGCCTTGGGAAGTTGGCTCACTTCTGAGTTGAGAGATTTGAAACAGCAACTGTAAACTTCACTGTCCTCATGTCCCCCAGTGTCCGTCAGCATCCTTCAGGCCAAAGGATACAGCAGTTTATGCAGAAAGCCCTTCTCCGTGTGGGCCTTTTAGCTTATTCAGCTCTGGACCGTGATGTCCGTCCTAAGTGGCGTCTCCAACTCTGTCTTAATTTTTGGTTGAAAGTCTATCTTTCAACCGTGCAGTGGCTGCTCCTTCTTATTTTCAATCTGGCCTATATATATTTTTTTACATTCAGCATATACTTAATCCAAAATTTTTATGTTTGAAGCAGAACTGGAGGAGTCTCATCTGTTCTGTCTTCTGTCTTGAGCAGAAGCCCTGTGCACTCACGTTACACGTTATCACATTCAATTCTCACATTGACCCTGAAGTAGGCAGCACAACCGTTATTTTCTGGGAAGGCAAAGAGATGCAGAGCGGTTATTATCTGTGTGACACTGAGAAAGCAATCCGGTCGGGAATTCTATTTCCGAAGGCTGTAATCTCCCCGACGTGTAGCTCTAGACCCCAGCAATAGCCCCTGCTCTGCGCACGGGTAGGCCAGGAGAGCCAGGCGTCACTAGGAGGGACAGCTACACCGCAAGGAGCTGGCTGGCAGAAAGAGTAGCTTTGAGCGAGAGATTTTCTCTGGCGTGGCACAGAAAACAAGGCGAGTAAACATTTGGGGAGCAGGGGCTCAGTGTCCACTAAGAACAGGTGGGCAGTGGAGGCACAGTGACGACGGTTGCCGGGGCAGATCCAACCTCTCACCTTTGCGTTCGGGGAAGACCCGTCAACTCTGCTGTTTGCTCTGCTGTGAGTGCTCTTGGCGACAGGCTGGGAGGGGTGCTCCAGGCTCCTCGGGCCGTGGAGAGGCACACACAGCTGGCAGGAGGAGCATTTGTCTGTGGCCAGCAGCTGGTGGGTGCCTTGTCTGCAGCGTGGTGAGCATCTGATTAAATAGTCAGTGAACGAGTAGGTGGATGAGCAGGAGGGCGGGTGGATGGATGAACGATTAGGACAAAAAAACAATGACACGAGGCTAAAACGAGGGACCCCTGTGGCAGCAGCATTTTGCGCAGTGGAGTCGCATATACTGTGTGCTGGGCACTGCAGGTTGCAGCAGGTACATCTGCATTTTGCATCACACCTGGTTCTGATGGGAAATGTGTGAGCAATACATCAGTTTCCATTTTCCAAGTGGGGAAACTGAGGTGAATGGCGTCCCACAGGGCCAGCCTGGCCACAGCACAGAGCACAAGGCGTCGGCCTGACCCTCGGTCCTGCGTGTTCTGCCTTGTGAAACAGTGGGTGGGTGCTGAGTGGATGATGGCGTCCGACCCTGGAGGGCAGGAGGTCGGGCGCAAAAGGGACAGGCTGCGGGGGGCCTGTCTGCCCCGGGCTGGCGGGACCCCAGCACGGGCGCCATGCGTGCTCCTGTCCCACCTGCAGCGAGAACAAGTGACATGGACTAGAGGACCACAGTGGCACATCCCTCGGTGTGACAACCAGGCACAGGACACCGCGGGGCCACGCGGGCGCTGGCAGCCTGGGGAGAGGCGTTCTCCTCACACGTCTGCCGGGTTGTTGCAGGGAACCTTCTGCAGGGCGAACCGTTTCTTTGGAAGCCTATTCTTACGACATTTTTGTCCGCTTCCCTTGTCCCCTCCATGGAGCCGACAGTGTCGACCATCCTGCCGTTCCTGATGAACTCTCACCTGGGTGCAGGGAGGCTGGAGAGACAGTGTCTACGGACCCTCGAAAAGCCATGATCTCGAATCAGAGACAAGGGCTGACGCGATTTATTCTGCTTTATTTCTTTCTGAAAGATCAGCTGTGAGAACTCACCTCGCCGCCCCCTCCCAGCCCGGCCAGTGGAATCGGGTGGGCTTGGCAGTGATTAGCAATTGCCGCCTTGCTCCAACGGTGAGGGTGACGTGCAAATCACGCACTGCAGCCCAGAGTAACGATGACGCGGAAACGTTTTTAGAGCATCATTTCCCGGGAAGGTTGGAATGATCACCCACCTTCTTCGATCATCTGCGCGGACCCCCAAGGCGAGGCAGGCCTCGTCCCCTCGTTCGTGGGAGCGCATCCGACGCCACTCAGGGAGGTGGGGCTCTGCTACATCCGGTCACAGCCCCCTCCAAACGTGACTGTCATGGAAGTTCTGTGACCGCAGTGCTGCGGTCTGAATGTCTGCATCCCCCCAGGTGACCGTGTTAGGCGGTAAGGCCTTGGGGAGGTGATTAAATCACGGCGCTGTGCACCCAAGAGTGGGATGAGCACCCTTATAAAAAGGACCCCAGAGAGACGCCTCCCCCTTCCACCATGCGAGGACACGGCGAGAAGGCGCCGTCTGTGAACCAGGAGCGGGACCCGCCAGGCGCCCAGTCCGCTGGTGTCCCGAGTGCGGACTCCCAGCCTGCAGAGCCTTGAGAAAAACTCCTGCTGTTACGAGCCGCCCGGTCTATGGCATTTTGTCACGGCAGCCCCGGAAAGCGAAGACGCACAGCCCTTCCCGACACGGGAGTGCGCAGCCAGATGGCGCGTGCCGCTGGGTTCGACAGTGGACGCGGAGCACGTCCCCGCCCCGGAGCCTGGTCCGGGCTGACACCGGCCAGTACAGGACAGCGGAGTCTGCGTCTGACACAGAAACCTGGCGGAAGGGATCCGAGTTACCGACCTGGAGCAGACCTGGCGTCTTGGAGGAGGCGGCGGTGACAGCCGCGTGCGCCGGCGCTCTCAAGCCAGAGGCACCTCTTCTGAAAGCAGTG